>JACXGI010001122.1:24865-39021 GCA_016801175.1 Esox masquinongy
GTTCTCTGTAATACTGTGGAAGTCCCTGTCTGTCTCTAGCTCTGGCTCAGTAGTTCTCTCTTGGAGTATCCTGTACAGCATCTCCTGCCTCTCCAGTGGCAAGTATTGACTGCTTCCTGATGTTGATGAAGCAACAAAGCATGGCAGCTTCCTGGTTGAGACGAGACAGTGGTGGGGTGAAAAGGGAGGGATTTACTCCCTGTCACCTGACTCTTAAGAGCCTTTGCATTGGAACAGAATGGGCTGTAGAGCTGATTATTACTCCAGGGCTTTTGGGATATGTTTATGCAATCATTAATCTTGGCACTTCTTTATTTTCCTGAGATTAGGCTCCACAGCACATTCACCAATAGTCACTGAAGCAGGTTCACCCAAAGGTAGGAGGAAGCTAGGCAGAGAATGCTTTGCTCTGGCCCCCTTCTGCAAGCAAAGGGAGAAGTATGCTTTGTGCATGGCTGCTTAATCCTGCCATGTTTAACAAAACCAGGCCAGTGTTTATAGGCCTATTAAAACAGTGGTGTAGGGGGACTGCCTCACATGCTGTAAGCAGTCTGTGAACTCTGCATGGCAGCAGACTACTTCTCATACCCCCCTAGGAATGTGCTGCATAAAGCCTGGCTCAACAGGGAAAGAGCATGGAACTCCTGATTTGGTGCAGTTCCTCAAAAGTCAATGGAGAAAATGAATCGGCATTTATTTGCATACCCAGGACTAAAGGTGTGTATGATAATGATTCTACCTTTGAATTGCATTATAACAGTCGTTTCTACAATTATACTTAATCAAGCCATTCACATTCACAGTCATTAATTTGGCTTTAATCATCCAGACTTTACTTATAAAAAGTAAATATTTACCATGGTGACCGTCAGGTGTTTGAAGTAATCATTTTTCACATTTAGTATAATTAAATATAAATGATATGTGATGGAAATATTCACAGTTACACTACTAATAGTGGCAGCTTTTGTTAATTGGCCAGTAAATGTCTGTCGTTCTTACCTACAATCCATTTGGTTCTCTACATTTCCAAAGAAAACCAAGTCAAGGTATCACTTGCATGGTGGAAGACAAAACTGCCAGGTGAAAAAGCTGTGAGATAGTGACTGGATCCAGTGTATGAATAAGCCCTCTTTCTAAGGTGTCGTGACACTGCTGATCTCTACAAAGGTTGGGTGCCTCTAGTTTCAGCTTTATCTCCCCTGGATCTACAGGGGATAGGATTTAGTATCCCTGCTAATGTAACAAGCCCCATTTGTCTCAATCACACATCCCTAGAAATATCGTCTGGCTGTTGATGCCGTTCATCTTGCCTGTCCTTGCCTTCTCTTTCCAAACTGATGAGAACACAAGACCTTCAAACGGAGAGCCAGAGGAAGTGTAATGTCACTCGTCAGCCAACAACAAGTTTTAACTGTTATCTAATGGAGGCTCAAGCATATACTGTATATATACACAGTACTGGATGTATATAGCATCCATTGTAAATGAAGGAAAAAAATTTAAATATCATCTCTAAAAATAAAAAGCAACCACTTCTCCAGCAGAGGTAAACCAAATTCCAATTTGATTTTTTACAGTGTTTACTGTAGTGTCAAAAGTAGTTATCTATAAAACAGGTCTTAATTATCGTCTGCTGCCTACATACATTTGCAGTAGAAAGACAGTTGGCCTTGAGGTTCATTTTTCTGTGCTGCACACTACATGTTATGTTAACGGATATAAGAAGGGACTGTGATATCGTGTGGAAACTCCAGTTTGAGTAATGTTTTGACACACAAGGACGCTATGTCTGAGAAATCCTGTTATCTTAAGGGTTTAGTTAAGTGTTAGTGGGAAAGGAATCCCTGGTCATATACATGGGAATTACCATTATTTTGATTATAGATGGTATGAACCAAACGTTTAGCTGTACAATATAATTGCCCTATACTCCTGGCTATAATATAGTATTCATTATTATTACAATGAAAACATGGATCCCTTCTATTACTTCTGGTTCATGCAGAGCTTTTCTCTCAGACGACGCAATTCAAGGTGATGATTGCTATCTGGAGCCAGTCTGTGATAATCAGTGTTATGTGTGAAAGCATGTTTTCCTAAGAAGAGCACATAAGGACAATTACTGTCAGCTGAAGTATTCTCCCTGTCTGCTCTCCATGTGTGTTCTGGCTCAGTGCCCCTGACCCACTGACCCTGGGCATCAGCTTGGGGCTGGACCTCGTCCATAACCTCCACCCCGCTTGGGGGACAGTAGTCGCTCACTCACCAGCTGCTATGCAGAGGTCCCAGTAGACAGGACTTATATTTCCCCTTTAGACACATACAAACACACGTTGTGCGGATGTCAGTCTGCTCCATGTCGTCATATGCATAACTTACTCTTATAAGCATCATATTAAATAAAGCATAGCAGCGGTCAGGACTCACAGAAATGCCTACTAATACAGCAATTATGGAACAAAGGATGTGGTATGGTGTGGCAGTGGAGAATTCCCTTGAGCAATGGAACAGTCCCCTTTGTTCTTATGCAGAGGTTCTTCTATGTAATAGATACTGTATATTGAAAGTTTCATTCTGTACAGTTTCATTTTGTATATGTCCCTGTATATGTCTCTGTGTATTCCCATGCCAGTGTGGTGGCCGGGCATCACTGAAGAGATAGGAATAGGAATTGGATTTAAAGGTCTTGTAACAAATTGCTGCAAGGAACGGGTCCGGAAACAAGTGCAGATGAACTGAAATGGGCTTTAATAACAAACTGTAACAAACTGTAACAAACGAGCCCATAAAGAAAAAGGCATGTAGGCCAACCTAGAACAAAAACGTAGCTGATACCAGTAGATTCCCACAGACTGGACTTGACTAAGGCTGCATGAAACACAAATGAAAGGCAGTGTTATAAGTAGGGTGAGTGATAGGAAACAGGTGTGCATGGTTATCCGGTGATCACAGAAAGGGCATTGGAGAGCTGATGACAGAACAGGGCATTTGACAAGACAAGACGGGATGGCCGGTGACTAGAAGACCGGTGAGGTTGATCTCCTGAGTGGGAGAGTCGCTGTGGGTCGGCCCAGATGTGACAGCTCCACAAAAAACATATAACATTACACAAAACATCAGTAGGCAAGTAAAGTGCAAAGACAGAACTATATACATGTAAAAGGACATTACATTAATAGACTTCATACAGTTAATACAGTCATAGAAGTTCAGTGATGTGCCAATCTTACAATTCAAATTATAATACAATACAATCCAATGCTTTAAGTGGATTGTAAACACAGTTTCAGAAACATTACTATCCATTGCTCTACTGAGAAAGTTGTTTTGTCTGTTCCAGGACTTTACACATTCTGTTCTACAAACTATTTTGTAAAGTTGACAATATAGGCATGACAAGCAATACCTCACCTAGTCAACAAAATCAAGTTGACGTTGCTTTTTGGCCTAAATGCTAAGTGCCGTGTTCAGCGAAAGTCTAACACCCCACATCATCTTGAGAACACCATCCCCACTGTAAAGCATGGTGGTGGCAGCATTATGCTTTGGGGATGCTTCTCAGTGGCAGGGACTGGTGAGTTAAGGGTTAAGGGAAGGATTAAAATACAAAGAGATCTTTGAAGAAATTATGGACTAAAGGGATGAATACTTATGCAATCATTAATTTTCAGTTTTATATTTGTAATCAATTTAGAAAAATATTTTTCTCTTTGATACTGTACTAATTGTTGTGTGGATCAGTTAAAAAACTATGTATCTTTACAAAATGCTACTTTCTGTAATTGCCCCATTGCTTGAGCCTCCTATCTAATGGAGGCTCAAGCATTTTTCTTATTTCTCTGCCTTAACCAAGGCACTTTACTGACATATTGGCTCTCAAGTAATTAACAAAACTTCTCAGTTCAAGAAGCAGTAGAGCAGAAATTCCTCCTCTATAATTCTGAATTGTGATTTCAACTTCAATGATTATGAGTTAAGTCCAGTGTCATTCCTTCTGAATACAAAATTTTTAAAAACAAGCCATTTAGTGTTATATAATTTTTTTTTAAAATAAGCACATCAGTGCGGCATATTTTACATGAAGGTTAATTGATTTATTTTTCATTTTACTGTATTAGTTGAAAATGGTGGATGTTTGCTGCTCAGCTCTCACAGATTACTATGACTAACTGGGATCCGGAGCAGATTGTTTGTGTTGTGGTATCAGAATAGAACGTGCTGTGCCCTCAAAGACTGGGACTAAGGGAGTGACAGAAAAAGAGGTGGTGTGCCCTGTGGCACAAGAGTCCCCTGCACCGAAGCACAGCTTCACCTGTCACTGATCAGAGGGAGAACCTCAGGTGGAGTGGGCAGGTCATGACAGGGACGTGAGGAGAGCTCCGCCTCACATGCTCATCTTCAGGGTGCTTGTCTGCTCGGTTAACCTAGGCTTTTGTTGTTTCCCCAGAGTGCAACAGAGACTCCCAGTCAGGAAGCTCGTCAGTCTTTGCCTAAACAACACATAAATTAGTGGCTAAATGACTGTTCCTCTGGCAGAGAAATACATATGGAAAGATGTGTGGTGCTGCGTTTTGGGAATACTCTTCCCCTCCTGTTCCCCGTGTGTTGAGGGTGCCAGAATGCATTTCAATAAGGCTGTCTAGTAAGTACAGAGCTAGAGATTTTCTACTGCGGTACACAGGGTGATGCTGAAATATAAAATATTGAATAAATAAAATAAACAGTCATATGCATGAGTTGTCCACACCTGGGCTTTAGCAAAGTAATATCAAATCCCATTTTATTTGTCACGTGCTTTGTTAGCAACAGGTGCGAATGTTAAATATTTATAGGCTTATTTCCAAAAACGACTATAGAATATCTCCTTCAACATGGCTACTTATCTCAAGTGAGGCTTGCTGTTGATGAATTAGCAGGACGCAGCATGAAGACATTTATCATTTATTTTTCTCTATTTCAGTCATCTTGGTAAGCAGGTGCACAGGTGAGGCTCTACCTGTGCAGATCATGTGCATCTTTGCCCTTCCTGTCTCCAAAGTGTTCTTTTTGGGTGGCTGTAAAATTCCATCCCAAAAATATTTTAGGCAACATTTTTGTTTTTATTCAGCGCCAACTGCCTGCAACATGTTATGACATCAGCCACTTTGCCACACCTCATCCTATGCACCTGCCTTGCTCCTGTCTTGTACAGCTTGCACACACCTGTGCATCCAGATGCACATTTTTCCATCATGCCCTTTACGGATATTGTGCAAGCCTTGCATCCATGATGTCACTCGTTAGTCGCTGTGTGTGGCTACTACGCTGCAAACTCAAACCCGACATGATCATCATTATCATTTGTTCTGGCTGGATGACATACACAGCAGGGTGGATGGATCACTGACCCTCCCACTCAGCTCCATCCCTTCTACATTTTGAGCACATCCCCCCTGAAAGGTCTGTGCATGGCCCTATGTAATGGTGTTAATACTGCTAATGACTTCAGTTGGTTCTTGGGTTCCTCTTCTGGTGAATATCTGTATGTGATGTCTCTGAGCTGTGCTGAGGTAGAAATGTCAGCCTCGTGGTAACAAGCCAACAGGTCCAATCCCCGAACAAATAACACATGTATTCTATTCTGCCTGTGCTCCGTACCACTGTCACCCTTTGCCACTGACATTCAAACAACCTTTCTTCTGCTGTGCTCTTGTAAATAAAAGGGTGCTCATTCTGTTCTGTCAGGGTACATGACAGCAGTGCCTTAACGTATAAAAAGAGGCATGAACTAATTAACTAAGCGCTTGTTAGATTGTCTATTGAATTTTCATGGTAATCAATTATGTTTCATGTTTTTTTTAAACTACAGCTGATTTCCAATGCTAAAAGGGGGAAATTAATCGATCAGTCAAAATCTTGGGAAACCACATCAGAAAATATTTACTTCCTGTGCCCTTGCCTGCTAGTAACTTGACCCACCATACCAACGGTATTTTGTAAATGCTATCAACTCAGAGATTGTCGTGACATATTCCTGTATTGTAGCCCTGGGTGTTAGTCATGTGTAATTTGCTAAATGTTCTGTTGTTGCGATGCAAAATGTTTAGTAGGAAATTTTATTAAACTCTTTGTCCATGTCTGTTGGATTCTAGAGCCATTGTTGATCTGACCATGATGCTGCTGTGTAAACAGACACAGCACTGCTGTCCATTCACTTACATAATTTCCAACATGAGCCTGCCGGATTGCGTCATTAGGTCACCGTCAGCTGTCAACAAACGCTCACTTTCTCCTCTTTTACCACAAGGCGTACATTTAAAAATAATTATTCATGTAATCATTTTAGAATGCACACCACAGCTGGGTAGATAGTACAAGGGTAGATGAAGACACTATGCATCAGTCTATCAGTTTTTCCATCACTTCAACATTTGGTATATATATGACTTCACATGTAACACCCTTGTAGTAGGTGTAGTAGCCCATGATAAAATATAGCTCAAATCGCTGTGCCATAGCCCAGTTGGGTTAAGCTTTCAGCCTCTGTTTGTGTAAGGGATCATCCTAATCCTTTAAAGGTTATGCCAGTAAATCCAGTGGTTCAGGAAAATCTGAGTTTGCACTGGAAATAACTAGGAGAGCCTCTGTAGAGGCTTGTTAATGTCAATATTTGCAATGTCCTGCATATATTGCTGCACTTTTCCAATTAAAATGCATATAAAAATTGCTTTGCTTGCTTGAGTGAGACCTAGGATCACAGATGACAAATGCCATTTTGAACATGCTTATCATTAAGAAATAAAAAGCATTTTAATGTGTGTTTTTACCTCAGCTGCTATGGAGCACCTGAGCTACTAAACTGTCCATAACAACCCTATAGCCAATAAGATGCTGTGTAATCTCAAGAATTCACATCTTAAATTCTCCATTAAAGGATCAACCTTTTTAAATAATTGATATTCCTACAATATATTTTGTCAACACCACACTTTGCTACTAAAAGATGCTCTCATGTAGAAATAAAGCTAGCATATTTTTGAGGCACAGGGGAAAATGCTTACTCTGACAACAACTGTCTTTGTGGTTCTTATGTCAGCAAGAAAGCCCTAGCTACAGAACACAGTATGCAATAAGATGGTCCCAGTAAGCAGTTAGCATGGGTATAGCAAAACCTTTGTTTTCATTTGGTAAACGTTTCACTTCATTTCCTGGGGTTTAGTATGTGCAGTGTTCTCTTTGTGTGGTGTTTGATCTCAGGGCTGTTTGGTACATGGTGAAGGCATGGGGGACACAGGGGGCTTGGCCTTTCCCATTGTTCCTGTGATCTGAGTGACACATTATCCTCATTCTCTAAAGGGACTTCATGTGATGAGAATCAGAGTCCTTAAAGTGCACAGTGACAAACACAGACAGAGCCCCTCTAACATGCTGTGCCTATAGTAAAGCTGGGCTTCACTTTTACTTGAAGCTATGCTACTACACAGTCCTCTCGCCATGCACTATCCATTATAAAAGCTGCAAGCTGTCCAGACCAGGTTTTGATCTTCCACCCAGGCTCTTAGTCATTACTCTTTTCATTCTTTCTGTAGATGGGTATTTTGTGACAGTGTGAATGCTGCCGTGTGATTCACAGTACATTATCTTTGTGCCTCAGCAGGTCCCCCCTCTTTGATGTGGCCTGGGTGTGGAGGCGATCTCACAGTGCTGTGAGGAACGAGAGGCTGCTGAGATGGGCTTTAGCTTGGCTGCCCATCGCACTGTGCCTAGCTTTGATGTCTTAAACAGAGCAGACAGGGCTGCCTGGCAGGCAAGCGTAGAGGCAGGCTGGCAGGGAGGGAGCACTGAAGACAGGCATGCAGGCAGACAGAGAGGCAGACAGGTGCCGTGAGGATCAGTAGCAGTGCACAGCGTTGGTCAAGCCCAAACATAGACCAAGCAGCTTCCTACCTCACACGAGAGGCAGTTAACAGGCTTAACACTGTGGCTTGTGTCAATTGATATTGACTCCCAGATCTGAAGTACTTAAGCGCAGAGCCTTTATGTTTGACTATTTGTTTTGATTTATTCCGCACTGGGAGCCAAAGGTAAGGTGTCCAATTTAGGACATGGTCAGACTCATGTGGACATCTGTCAGGCTCTCATGGACAGACATGAGTCTGTCCATGTTCACCCGAGTCTGAACGAGAAGGCAGCTTGGTCAGCAATTGACTTGAACTGATGGAGTAGCTGATCTGATATTCATAATGTACATTTTCAGCAATAATCTTTCATGCCTCTCTACCTAAAGCAGCTTATTTCAAATTGAAAATGACCATAGATTAAGATACATACCACAAAGCCTACCCTAGACTGACAGGAGACAAACACTGCTTTACTGAGCATTCATAGGATTGTGTAGTAGTGGAGTAAGAAGGTGTAAGCTGGTGAGGCTGTACACACTGAGGGCCTTGCTGCTGCACACAGGGCTTTGTGAGCCATGCTGCGTGTGTGTGTGTGTGTGTGTGTGTGTGTGTGTGTGTGCGCGTGCGTGTGCATGTGTGTGCCCATCCTAGACCAGCCCCCTGCCGTTTCCACTCCCACTGCCTTCACCTGATGTGGCATAGCCTCTGTCAGGCCTGAGCTAGCATCCAGCCAGCCCTGCCACCTTAGGGGAGATGAAGGCATCTCACAGCTATGCTTGGGGGTGGGGATTGGGGGAGACGTGCATCAGCCTAAGCCTGGAGCTCAGGGCCTGGATCCTGTGCAAGAGAGGAGACTGGAAGCAGGGAGCTGGGGACAGTAGAAGATAGATACAAACAGTCAAAGTGACAGCCCTGCACTGCCACCCAACGGCCAGGGCCCAACAACACAGCCCAGTTACTTCACCACAACCCAAGCCAGCCTTAATTACAGCACGCTCCACTTGCGAGTGCATATCAGAACAAATTATGTAAGTAATGAGGCTGAACATTCTAAAGGAGTCGCAAAACACTGCACCATTAATGCTCATGAAGGGAGAACACATAAACAAACAATGGAGTGCACTGACCATAATGACAGTGTTTCATTCTGACAGAACCAAAACATCTGACTGGACACAATGCTGAAATGAGTTGTTAATTAATAATATCTTGGCAGGCTAAGTGCATTGGCCACCATTGTACAGAAGTACACACAGTCACCTGAGGTGTTTTCCATTAACTGACCTATTTGGTAATTTGACTAAAATGTACGCTCTGTTCTCCATTTATTGACAAGGTCCTTTAGAGCAGTGTTTCCCAATCCTGGTCCTTGGGACCCAAAGGGGTGCACGTTTTTGTTTTTGCCCTAGCACTCACACACCTGACTGAAATTTAAGACTTGATGATAGGTTGATTACGTCAATCAAGTGTGTAAGTGGTAGGGCAACATTTAAATCAGGTGTGTGAGTGCTAGGGCAAAAACAAAAACATGCACCCTTTTGGGTCCCCAGGACCAGGATTGGGAAACACAGCTTTAGAGTTCTGCAGTGCTAACAGAACAGATTTATAGAGTTTCTTGAATGGAGGAACGGTCTGCGTATAGTGGTACAGTGTAAGTAGATGAGCCACCATTCCCTGGGCAAATAGGACCTTGAAGCTCTTGAAG
Organism: Esox masquinongy; assembly: GCA_016801175.1. NCBI lineage: Eukaryota > Metazoa > Chordata > Actinopteri > Esociformes > Esocidae > Esox > Esox masquinongy. Next base: position 34,454 of record JACXGI010001122.1, read on the forward strand.
ATTACTAGGTGTGGTGTATAGACAGCTGTAGAATGTTGTCATGAATGGAGTCGGTTTTCCTGAATATTATTGGGAAGCTTTTTTTAGTTTTGGGGTGCCGTGTCATGTTATATGTTTTAGATGCACTTAAATTGCCAGCACTACTTAGATTAGGCAGAAATGTTAGTGGTCTTTGCTCTCATTGTTTATCTGTGCAGTTGGAAGATACCACTATAAAATATCCTACTGTGCCTTTCTGAGTATAGATTGGATATTATGTTTTTTCTGGTACTACGGTGTGCTGTTACCACGGCAGTCTGAGATGTTGGAGACGAGGAGAAGACCTGGGTTATAGATAGAGATCTTATGTTGAGGCAGATAACGAGTGTCAGGCTGCAGTGATAAAGCATGAGAGCTGTAGGACAGGCTGGGAGTTCTGTGTCTCAGATGCCTCTTTGTGTTCCGCTGCCCTTTGGTCTTCTGCTCTGCTTCTGTACAGGAGGCTGGGATGGATAAGGCCTGTCAGCAGCTGAACACTATCACCCCCACTAAACTCTACTGCACTTTACTACTGTCTCAACCAACAACATCTTTTGCCTCCCCTCCTACCTCTTTGGGCCTTATACAGAGCGATGCACTAGCCAAGTGGGAATTGTATTGTTGCATACTGAATTTACTCAGGGTTTACTGCTGTGGTTTAGAGGGTTTTGCAGTTAAAGAGGCAACATTAATTATAGTTATCCACTGGGGAATAATTGCGGTTATGTGGATGAATGATAATCTTTCTCTTTTACTAGGGCTAGGATTACAACTGTATAATGAAATAGGGTATGTTGGTAGCTATGAGGGTTGCTCATATATTTTGTTCCTGCAGTGTAAATCAACATTGTTAGAGTGGTTGGCTGATGGCTCAGTGAAAACTCAAAACGATTCAGTAAAAATAAATTTAATGTGTGGAAGTGAGGATTCAAAGTAATTGGATGAAATGTTTTTGAAGATCAGTACACTTTCATGTACCAATAGGCATCCATGGTAAAGGTATTGTACTGTAACATGTGACAGCAAAATTTTTACTTTCTTTTATTCTCTCCAGCTCAAATCGAAATAATTCCCTGCAAGATCTGTGGAGACAAATCATCAGGCATCCATTATGGTGTGATCACATGTGAAGGCTGTAAGGTAAGCAGTAAGCACCAAAGAACAAATGTGGGTGTTACAGGGGAAGGAAAGAGACAGGAAGCAGAAAGTCTGGGGAAACTTACAAATAAACACATTTGAACCTGTTCTATAACTTTTGGAATGGTTTTGCGAGAAACTATAAAGTGTAAACACAGAGAGCATCACTGTTAAAGTGGTCAAGCCACACAGAGGACATCACTGAAATCCACTATTATCAAGTGACTGCTCTGCCTTGCGCAGCTTATTGCTCTCAGGGACATACATCAATGTTTCTGCTACTGTTGCAGCTTATTCTTGAAATAAAATCATCAAAAGAAGTGCTTTGAATTATAGTGAATTGTTGTTTGTTTGTTACAGTATGCCACTTTTATTGAAGCTAGCTTTTGAACTGTTTCAAATACACCAACCATTCATGGGGAGGGGAATTTATTTTGTGCTTCTAGTGTATTCTTGTTCTTGCGCTTGTCACCAAGCGAGTCATTAGTATTCCTCCGACAGGCAGCAGCACCTTTGCTGTTTTCCTCATGTTACACAGAGACAGGCTTCTCCTCAGAGTGCCTCTCTCTACTTCTCACACAGGCTGCCTAGTAGAGAAAAAACACTGAAGAATAAACTGCTGAAATGTTTCTTTAATGATTGTTAATTACTCCAGGCAGAGAGGTATTTAATGATATGTGCAAGTACAAGGGTTTGGACCATAAATCACAGGATTATTAAAGAGTGCTGCTTGTCACCGGCAATTCTAGCCTGGCTTCCGTAATGGCTGCCATTATCAAGCAACTTGGCAGCTGTCAGCTGTTTTCTTGTAATTAAACAGGCAATGAGCGGCTAATTAAGACATATGTGTAGGGAGCAGTAGAAGGGGGGCTGTTAATGATGTGCTGGAATCAATTCATTAAGTCATAAAATGAGAAATCCAATCGATATGTGTCATCCTTTAACACTGTACATGTGGGAGCCCTGTTACCCAACACTAATAACACAGACTATAGAAAATTGCTATCTTGCATTATGATTATACCGAAACAGTTTTCTTGTACATTATCTCATCACCAGTGACGTCCATATTGATGAATACTTTAGCTTTCATCACTTTCAATAAGTACCCATTGAAACAGCACATCCTTTTCTCTTTAGAGAAAGAAATCCAAGCAATCATTACATACAGCTGTGGTTCCTATTGTATTTTGGGCTCTCCCTCTTCTGTCTCAGGGCTTCTTCAGGAGGAGTCAGCAGAGCAATGCAGCCTACTCATGCCCCCGTCAGAAGAACTGCCTGATTGACCGCACCAGCCGCAACCGATGTCAGCACTGCCGGTTGCAAAAGTGTCTGGCAGTGGGCATGTCACGGGACGGTAAGTACCAGTGCCAACAGGATTGGAGGGGATGTAAACGTTTCTCAGGCAGGACTACACATGAGATTAAAAAGGACTATATGCAGAGAGGTTGGAAAATTTGTTGGAATATGCTTACTGAATGAAAGATTGAAGGAACATTGTTATCAAAGTCCCCACTCCCTCAAAGTTGGTAGAGGAGTGTACTCTAGAGTAGACAGGTGTCATAAGTTCATCTTATATGGACACATAACGTGGTGCACTTTCCTCCATCAGTTGGCATGGCTGCAGTGTCAGATGTTAGTTCGGAAAGAAAGTAGGTTTGATGAACATACAGTAAGGTCATTAGGATGTGTCATTGGTGCTGTACTGGTGCAGATGAGGTGCAGTAATGGGAGCACACAAGTGAGTGTCTACAGGGGGAGGAGGGGCTCCTATCGAACATGCCCTGGCTGGCTGGTTAGGCTGATCAAGGGATCAGAGTAGGCCCGGCCCAAAACAGTTGCCTGCAGTCAAGCTTCCAGAGTCTCTAAGCTGGTCTTTTCACACAAACACACACCGATGTATTTTTCTATCCTTATGGGGAACAAAAAAATGATTCCCTATTATCCTTGTACTCTTACCATGAACTTAATCCTAACCCTTACCCTAACCGTATCCTAAACATAAAATTAACATCAATAACCTATGACTGACCTTATCATAACCTTAATGTTTACAATACTCTTTTAAAACTGCTGCTAGTGTACAGTGTTATGTATATTATTGCTGTATTTTTTTTTGCTATATTTTTGCTTTATATATATTTTTTCTTAATGCTCACTACGTAGTTGTTGGGTACCATGTCGCAAGAATTTCATTGTGCGGGATGACGCTGTGTTGTTCGATGCATTTGACAAATAAACTTTGAAACTGAAACTGATGCCTAACAACAAATTGAACCTCTAATGAATAAACCTTATAGTAGCCCCAATTCTAAAACTAACCCCAATTAAGTTTTACCCTACTATCTCTGTAGTAACTTCTGGTCTAAACTGAGAGAATTTCACTAAGTTGTACTCATTATAATTAACCAAAAACTTGCTTGTATCAATGATCTTGTGATAAAAGATGCTTACAAACCATATGAAAGCAAGATTTGTTGTTTTGAATGCAAGATTTACAACGTTACCAATGTTTTGTAAAACCAATTTTGAAGTTAGGAGTTTTGGAAAACCACAACATGTTACTGATAATAGTACCAAAACAAACAAGTGGTATTGAAAAGAAAAACTAAAATGTTGCCAACCTGGGAGAAGTAGCAGCAGAGACACGTGCCTCCAGCAGTTCAAACAACAATTCAAGCTATAAGTGTAGATCCTGTAGACACCTATAATGACAAGCACTGAATGTTATTTTTTATTTGTGTTTAGTTGCCATACATTCATAATCATACTGCAGGGTTTTTTGGTGACATGACGGATTTATTCCCACTAGGTCTTCAACAAATATCACACTGAATTTGTTGCTTTTTTTTAGCCAAGCATATTGAAATAAATACAGCTCTGGAAAAAATTAAGAGACCACTCCTAATTTTTCTTAAATCAGCATCTCTACATGTATGGCAGCCATTCAATTCCAGTGTCTGTTAAATTCCAACACAGGCACACTTCATTTTACTTACTGATTAGGTAACTACCTGAACCAAATCTAATTTAACGAGGAGAAGTATAAAAACCACTGCTGTGGTCATCTTGCAATAGGACCAGCTGGATGGCAAAAACAGTGCAAGTAGTACCTCAAATGTAATTTGAATTAAAAAAAAATAACTATTCAGCATGACAAAAGAGTTGAAAAGAAAAGCTTTGAGTGAGGAAAAGAAGGGTTCAATTCTGGCTTTACTGGCAGAGGGATACAGTGAGCGTCAGGTTGCTTCCATCCTGAAAATTTCAAAGACGGCGGTTCATAAGAACAAGGTCAAGGAACAGACATTGGGGACAACAAAGCTACAGACTGGCAGAGGGCGAATACGACTGTCCACTGACTGAGATGACCGTCAACTCATTCGAATGTCACTCAACAACCGTAGGATGACATG
>JACXGI010001122.1:39121-63525 GCA_016801175.1 Esox masquinongy
GGCGAGGACGGTTCGAAACAGGCTCCTAGGGGCAGGGCTGAAGTCGTGCAAAGCTAGAAAAAAGCCCTTCATCAATGAGAAGCAAAGAAGAGCCAGGCTGAAGTTTGCAAAAGACCATAAGGATTGGACCGTAGAGGAATGGAGTAAGGTCATCTTCTCTGACGAGTCAAATTTTCAGCTTTGCCCAACACCTGGTCGTGTAATGGTTAGACGGAGACCTGGAGAGGCCTACAAGCCACAGTGTCTCGCACCCACTGTGAAATTTGGTGGAGGATCGGTGATGATCTGGGGATGCTTCAGCAACGCTGGAATCGGGCAGATTTGTCTTTGTGAAGGACAGATGAATCAAGCCAAGTACAAGGTTATCCTGGAAGAACACCTGCTTCCTTCTGCTCTGACAATGTTCCCCAACTCTGAGAATTGTTTTTCCTGCAGGACAATGCTCCATGCCACACAGCCAGGTCAATCAAGGTGTGGATAGAGGACCACCAGATCAAGACCCTGTCTTGGCCAGCCCAATCGCCAGACCTGAACCCCATTGAAAACCTCTGGAATTTGATCAAGAGGAAGATGGATGGTCACAAGCCATCAAACAAAGCCGAGCTACTTGAATTTTTGAGCCAGGAGTGGCATAAAGTCACTCAACAGCAATGTGACAGACTGGTGGAGAGCATGCCAAGACGCATGAAAGCTGTGATTACAAATCAGGGTTATTCCACCAAATATTGATTTCAGAACTCTTCCTGGGTTAAAACATTAGTATTTTGTAGTTGAAAAATGAATAGGAATTTGTTTCCTTTGCATTATTTGAGGTCTGAAAACAATGCATCTTTTTTTGGTTATTTTGACCAGGTGTTATTTTCTACAAATAAATACTCTAAATGATAATGTTTTTATTTGGAATTTGGGAGTAATGTTGTCAGTAGTTTATAGAATAAAACAAAATTCTCATTTTACTCAAACGCATAGCTATGAATAGTAAAACCAGAGAAACTGATAATTTTGCTGTGGTCTCTTAATTTTTTCCAGAGCTGTATACCGGTGATATGCAGTGGTGTAAGCTACACTATTTACTATGCTTGAGCAATAGTAGCACAATATCACAACCTATCTAAAATCAGAGTCTATTTTAATGCACCCATCATCTATCTATAAACAAACATTTAGGAACAGTCTGAGTTTTCCATAGATTTATGCAGGCTGTAGCGCTTTTTTGTCACCATAAAGGGCAAATAAAGGTGTTTTTCAGTCAGGGTTGTTCACATGAACAAAAATATAGTAGCCTATGGCTCTGATTTATTTGTAGGAAATATTTCAATATGTTTCATGCATAAATCTTAATAATTTGGTGCACATGCAAATGCTAGGGCCTCCATGCGCAATACACTTAGTGAGACATTTCTGCACAGTTAATTACTGAGAGCCATATTACTTTAAATAGCCTACCAGGTTAGCTAGTTTCTTGTTTGCTAACTAGCTAGCTTATTTTCTACAGAGTTTGATACAGTAAAGTCAGGTAGGTAAATAAATTATGAAATCCAGAACTTTGTCTAACTGGTGCAAGTCTGCTGTTCTTGTCCTCTATCTGGGAGTTGAGTGAGAACATGCGGCGAGTGAGACTGAATGATAGATGTGGGGTGCACAGAGAAGAGCAAAAGGAGAGCAATGGCAGCAATCCGTCAGACAATAGTTAGATAAACATCTAGCTTCCATAATATTTTTCTTCCCTTCTGATTAACTAAATTGTCCAATACCTGTCATGACAACTATCTATTTAGCTAGCTAGGCTAATTGAGGCAACTTTTCTCTCCCATGCTACAAAAGAAATCAAATACCTTCAGGTTATTAAGTAGATGCCTAACTATGGGCTCTTGGTGGTTGCCTATCCCTCCTTCTCTGTCGACTTCTAATTCCATCTTCCATTGATTACATATCTCCAATTAGATGTCTCCTCATTTACATAGGCTGTATAGCTGTAAGACCTGGAATTGGCCAAAAACAATAATAACCAGCAGTGAAAAGTGAGAGCAGTGACATAAATAAAACGGTCTATTTTTCTGTACTGCAGAAGTCACATTAAGGTGTTTTTTTACCCTGAAAACTGTAATGATGGTCCTTATTTTCATCCTTGACTTGGATAGAGTTATACAATAATTGGGTCGTCACTATTACACACACACACACACACACACACACACACAAGTGCGCACACACACACAGACCTGACTGCAAACACACAGTCAGGACAGTCAAGGTGACTGCTGCCTTCAATCACCCCACCAGATCCCATCTGCCCGTGTTTTGCACTGTTCTGCTAATTTACACTTTGTCCACTCACACATGGACCATCTGACACTCTGCCAGACCCTAGAATACTGGTTGAGTTTAGGGGCCCCACTCTCAGAAAAAGCTTGGTTTAGTCTGCAGATCTCAATAAAATAATGACGTCCAATGTATGACTGTCTGTTTGCTGTGAGTCATTCAGGCTTAGCGTAAATTGCTCTCCCGGTGAGTGTTCATGCAATACAATCTCTAGTCTTGAAGATTCAGTTATACTGACTGCTCTACTAATACATCCTGAAACAAATACATCTCCTTACCTGTTTTAGACAGACTAAGCTGGAGTCACAGGCAATTGTTATGTCAGTGTGTCAAGTAAAATGTGTCTGCTCCCCCCCCCCCCGAACCAACAGCTGTAAAGTTTGGGCGAATGTCGAAGAAGCAGCGGGACAGCCTGTATGCAGAGGTGCAGAAACATCGTCTGCAGCAGGCGCAGCGCGACCACCAGCAGCAGCCAGGCGAGGCAGAGCCACTCACACCCACATACAGCCTATCAGCCAATGGCCTCACAGAACTTCACGACGACCTAAGTGGCTACATAGATAGCCACACCCCTGACAGCAGCAAGCCCGACACAGCAGTCAGCAGTTTCTACCTGGACATCCAGCCATCCCCTGACCAGTCAGGCCTGGACATCAACGGCATCAAGCCTGAGCCAATCTGCGACTTCGCCCCTGGCTCAGGCTTTTTCCCTTACTGCTCCTTTACCAATGGAGAAAGCTCCCCCACCGTGTCCATGGCTGAGCTAGGTGAGGAGTAGGGGTTAGACAAAGGAGGGGAAATATGAGGAGTATGAGGGGGGAGAACAACTCAACCGTGGGGCAAACGACACAAAGGTGGCTTAAAATAGAAAACGGTTGGAGACTCATCTCTAGCACTCATTAAAAAATCCTCTTTTTTGTAATTAGTTTCCATTAATTAGGGCCAATCAGGATCCAGCAGGGCATGCCTATAGGGAAATCACTTTTTTAGGCTCCCTCATGCCTTGGAACTCCTTTTAACAGATGTGTTTTCAGAACCTGGCTGAACTTTCTGCTTAGAGCTTCCTGTAGGCAGTAAAGGGAAATGTCAACAAACCTCTTCATAGTCAAAAAACCCCCCCACATACTCTCCTCCTAGTTGAAATCTTAGTAAATAAATCATATTTTTCTTTGGCATAGGGGGTCCTTTAATTCCCTGTGTGCTGTGTTCTGGTCTGACACTGTTCTGCTCTTTTGTGTTGCAGAGCACCTGGCTCAGAACATCTCCAAATCCCACATGGAGACATGCCAGTATCTGAGAGAGGAGCTACAGCAGATGACCTGGCAGGCCTTTCTGCAGGAGGAGATGGAGAGCTACCAGAACAAGGTACTGTACACTTCTACTACCATCACCAGTAGCAGAAATACTACACAGTACTAGCCACACTAACGTGTCATTACCTGCCTTACTGTTCTACCAACACCATATATTTCTTTATATAATTTCCTATAGCTAATAACCCTTTTCTATATTGTTCTTTCTAGCCCCGGGAAGTCATGTGGCAGCTGTGTGCTATCAAAATCACAGAGGCTATCCAGTACGTGGTGGAGTTTGCTAAGCGCATCGATGGATTCATGGAGCTGTGTCAGAATGATCAGATTGTGCTGCTGAAAGCAGGTATGGCCCTTAAAAAGGCTTACCCCCTCAGGCATTGTCATAAGGTAGCTGACCTGACTACACCAAGCCTACCTCATAAACAGCTGCAGAAAAATTAAGAGATCACTGCACTGCACTTTTTCTTTCCATTCCAAAAAAGTCGAAAAGGAAGGTTTTGAGTGAGGAACAGAAGTTAGCACTGCAAATTGAACGCTTCTATTCCTCACTCAAAACTTTCCTTTTCAACTTTTTTGGAAAGGAAAGAAAAAGGTGCAGTGGTCTCTTAATTTTTTCCGGAGCTATACATACTGTGTGGCATAGAAAATGGAGATTTCACATGGTTAGTTTTCTCTTTCTATACCTGGTTAAATAAAAACATTAAAGAAACCATACTTCGAAGGATAGTCCCTGGGTTTTATTTGTGCTAGCACTATCAATAGAAATTATGAAATTGTGTCCTCTTTCTAACTCGACGATATAAACCAGTGCCCTCTCATAAAGAACACTACTGACTTCTATTATACCTTCAAAAAAAAATTATCTAATCCAGTCCCACAAACCACACACAGTAGGCCTACATATAGCGTTATGTTTTACGATGTAATGTTATTAAGGTACTAACATCCCTGTGAAAATCTCAGTTTGTGTTCACATGCAGCCCAAACTCACAGCTTTAAGACTGGCATCCTAACACTGGTAATGCCTAATCATACACAATCCCTAAAGCAGAGTGGGGATGCTTGTTATCATCAGGGACTGGGCATCTTGTTAAGCTGAAGGAGGAATGGATGTAGCCAAATACAGGAAAATACTACAAGAGAACTGCATCATTCTGCTACAAAAACTACAGCTTGGAAGGGAATTCAACTTTCAGCAGAACAATGATCCCATCCACATACAAAGCTGGTACATACTGTACACTACTGTATATAGCCAAAAGTATGTGGATACCCACATACTTTTAGTTCAGGTGTTTCACCCGGACGCATTGCTCACAGGTGCATAAAATCCTGCACATAGCCATAAAATCTCTATAGGCTAACAGTACAATGGCAGTACAATGGGTCATGCTGAAGACTTCAGTGACTTTTAATGTGGCACTGTCATAGGTTGCCAACTTTGCCACAAAATTTCTGCCCTACTAGATCTGCCCCGGTAAGCTGTAAGTGCTATAATTGTGAAGTGGAAGCTTTTAGGAGCAACAACAACTGCGTCTAGGAGCAGGTGCTGAAGTACATAGCGTGTAAAAATTGCCTATTGTGTGTTGCATCACTCACCATGTTTCTCAAAGTAACATTTCAAAGTGTTTGGGGATGTCATCACATTCCTGAGCTCATGCAGTGATGCCCACTACAGAATTGTGTCTGTTTTTAATACAGTGGCGCCTGAGGGCAGCCATCCTGTATTGGTTTTCGGCCTTGGCCCTTGTACTGTATACAAAGATTTCTCCGGATTCTCTGAATCTTTTAATGATATTATGTACCGTAGATCATGAGATCCCCATACCCTTTGCAACTTTATGTTGAGAAACGTTATTCTTAAATAGTTGCACTATTTGCACTATTAGACTAAAACTTCACTGGCTACAGGCTTCAGTAGCTATGTTATAGAATGCCTAAACTAAAACTGTTTACAGTTATATTGCGATGGACAAACTGCACCGACAAGGAACCTATTGCTCTCGATTTTGATTTACATAGCGTAGTTCACATAGCGTAGTAGTTGGCTATTCAACTGTCATTGCTTTCTAAAGGAACGAACCAGCCATGGGGTGATTGGAATTATTGTTTTCATTATAGATACTGTATAGCTAGACTAAAACTTCACTGGCTAGAAGCTTCAGTGGCTACATTATAGTAAGAAGAAAGTAAAACTGTTTATGGTTATATTACGATGGACAAACTGCACCGACAACGAACACATTCTTCTCGATTTCTATTTACATAGCTTAGTTCACATAGCGTAGTGGAACCAGCCATGGAATGATTGGAGTCATTGTTTTCATTACTGTATAGTTATTAGCTACAATAGCCATCTACAGTCATCGCTTTCTAATTTAATGCGTTGAATGTAGTGTAGCGACCCTGTTATACATGTTGTTGGTTTGAATGTTAGCTAATATAGGGAACTAGTTTCAAGAACCGTGGAGTTTCAACTAATTGGTTTAACAATGCAGAAATAAACAGACACCACATCGCTACACACGTATCACTTGCAGCAACACCCGCTGTTTAAATAGCATAGTCTGCCACATAGGAAACTGCAGATCGAATCCAGCCAGGGCAACAAGATTCATCCCATCTAATCATGCACCGGCAGAACTAGGCTTGCCTGGTTCCTTTTCTTGTTAATTTAAATAATAATTGTGTCCTTCAAACTTTGCTTTTGTCACAGAATTCTTCATTTGCAGCAATTACAGCCTTGCAGACCTTTGTATTCTAGTTGTCAATTTGTTGAGGTAATCTGAAGAGATTTCACTCCATGCTTCCTGAAGCACTTCCCAGAAGTCGGATTGGCTTGATGGGCACTTTTTATGCACCATATGGTCCCAGCTCCCAGAACAGCTCAATACGGTTGAGATCCGGTGACTGTCCTGGCCACTCCATTATTGATAGAACACCAGTTGACTGCTTCTTCCCTAAATAGTTCTTGAGTAGTTTGGAGCTGTGCTTTGGGTCATTATCCTGTTGTAGAAGGAAATTGGCTCCAATCAAACACCATCCACAGGGTATAGTATGGCGTTGAAAAATGGAGTGATAGCCTTCCTTCTTCAAGATCCCTTTTACCCTGTACAAATCTCCCATTCTACCACCACCAAAGCACATTGATTCCAAGATCTTGACAGATTGCATCAAGCACCTTTTCCAGCACCATTTCATTCGGTCTGCATCTGACGCATATTCTTCTTTGTGATCCAAACACTTCAAACTTAGATTCAACTGCCCTTAACACTTTTTTCCAGTCTTTCTCTGTCCAGTGTCTGTGTCCTTTTTCCCATCTTAATCTTTTCTTTTTATTGGCTAGTCTGAGATATGGATTTTTCTTTGTAACTCTGCCTAGATGGTCAGCATCCCGGAGTCACCTCTTCACTGTTGACTTTGAGACTGTTTTTTGCGGGTACTAAGGACGTAGCCAGTTGAGAACCTGTGAGGCGTCGGTTTTTCAAACTAGACACACTAATGTATTTGTCCTCTTGCTTAGTTGTGCACCTGGGTCTCACACTCCTCTTTCTATTCTGATTAGAGCCAATTTCTCGCATGGAATAGCCATCATTTCTTAAAACAAGAACAGACTGAAGAAAGTTCTTTGTTTCTGGCTATTTTCCACCTGTAATCGAAACCACAACTGCTGATACTCCAGATAATGTAGAAATGCCATTCAAAATCAGCCGTTTCCAGCTAGAATGAACAAAAAATGTGCTATTCTTTCAAAAACAAGGCAATTTCTATGTGACTTAAAACTTTTGAACATTAGCGTATGTGACAGACAAAAACCCTGATTTAACATGATGGCATTTCTGTCTCTGCAGGCTCTTTGGAGGTTGTGTTTGTCAGAATGTGCCGTGCCTTTGACTCCCAAAACAACACAGTCTATTTTGATGGAAAGTATGCTGGACCTGATGTATTTAAGTCATTAGGTAAGTGCTCAAAGTATTTGTTCAAATATTGTTTCCAATATCAAAGTGTTTTTTCCAAAGAATGAGCAATTAATTAATACTGGAATGTATGAGAATGCTACTTGCAAAGTTATTACGTTTTTCACCAGCTGGTTGACGTTATGTAGACAACACCGGGTAAAGACCCTAACTACTGGATCAATGTGCTCTGGACAGATCTGTCAAATGTAAAGTTGTTTGGCCAAAATGCAGATCCCATGTCTGGCAAAAACAAAATACTGCCTTTAAACAGAAGAACGTCATATCTACCATAATGCATTGTGAGGGTAGCATTATGGTTTGTGACTGCTTTGCTGCCTCAGGGTCTGGCAAACTTGCAAACATTGGGTCAACTATGAATTCCATTTTGTGTCAGATTATTGAGGACGAGAATAAGTCCATCTGTTAAAAAGCTGACTCTAAACCAAACATCTTGAAACAGGTCATTGTTCCAAAACACTCAAGCAAAGCTACAACAGAATGGCTCAAAAAAGAAGAAATGGAGGGTTATGTAATGACAGTAATTTAGATAATTCCAAGAAACAAGAAAAGTTATTTCTGCCAAAGGGGGAAACACCAGCTATTCAAACTAGGTGTGTACTTATTTGTAAAACATACAAGAAGCAGTAAATTGCAATATTGAATCGCAAAACATATTGAATTGCAAGAATCATGAGAATCGCAACCCATATTTCATCCGAACCTTAGTACTGTGATAATATTTTATTGTGTGGTCCCTTGCAATTCCCAGCCCTAGAAAACAGGCCATTAAATTTTGTCCTTTTAGGGCAAGGCCATTTGGCCTTCGGTGTCACAAAAATGTTTAGGGCACAAAGGCCACATGCCAGGGCACAAAGGCCATTGAGTGAAATAGCTAGGAGGATTTGGAGCTTACAAATAATCAGCTTGATTTGCTGATAAGAAAAAAAGGATGCATGACATAAAAACATATATTCTCTTTTTAAAAATGTCACCACAAACGCTGCCATGCCTAGTGATGTCAAACCTAATGTTACTTCCCACAGCTTTCAAAAAGTGTTCAGGTGTATTCTCCCACATGAGGTCAGAACTTTCCCACTTCCCAGTTGCTCATGAATGCAACTTCCAAAACGGAGTGGTTTGATTCAGTTAAGCACTAAGTCAGCTATTTATTGATCGATAACTAGCTAGCTTGCTTACCTGCATGTAGTCCGTTTTTGTGGTTGTTCTCAGTTGCGAACTACAAACAAACAAACCGACTGCTGACCTCGAAATTTTGAAAGTAGCATGGGCACAAAGGCCATGGTGGCAGGGGTACAATAAGGTGACCAGATGTCTGAAATGAAAACCGGGGACATTTCCAGTTTGGCGGTCAATATATCTTTAAAGTATCTGATGTTATTATCTATGACATAAAAAAGGGGGACAATTCCGATTTCTTGTGTTTAGTCTAACAGGCACATTGTGATAGACAGAGAAAACAACTATATTACAGAAACACCACAGACAAGTCTGAACTGTCCAATCTGAACAACCCATTCAGTGGTCCTGGTTGTCTGGGCAGAATAAGAGAGGAGAACATGAGCAAAATTGAAAAACAGAGACAATAGACTTATTCTTCTACTACAATCGTTCTCCTCTTTTGTTCACACATCTTTCTTCTCTTTCTTTCTTTCCATCTCATCTTCTACACTCTCCTCGCTTCACTCTTTTTACTCCCTTAATTTTTCCTTCTCACTCTCTTCTCCTTCCTCTCGAATCTTTAATAATAAATAGTACACTATTAGATAAAATACTTCAGTTAACAAATTCCCATTGCTTGCCTCATTTTTGTATTTTATTTGAAAAACACTGTCATAATAAATTGACAGACTCTGTAATCATATATTTACCTTTCCTCCTCAATCTCCTTCAATCTTCTTCCTATCTAGTCTTCCTCCTCTCCTTGCTCACCACTCTCTAAAAGAAAATATTATGCTAATGTTGTCCATGAAGATTTCTAAATATATTTTCACAATACTTATGTCAAATTAAATTTCATTAAAATTGTAATCTACAAATAAATATTCTCATAATTAATTGTGCATTTATTTAATGTGATCATATTTTCAAAATAGCCCGTCCACTGCATGTGTTACAGTGAGGGAAAAATTATTTGATCCCCTGCTGATTTTTTACGTTTGCCCACTGACAAAGAAATGATCAGTCTATAATTTTAATGGTAGGTTTATTTGAACAGTCAGAGACAGAATAACAACAAAAAAATCCAGAAAAACGCATGTCAAAAATGTTATAAATTGATTTGCATTTTAATGAGTGAAATAAGTATTCAACCCCTCTGAAAAACATGACTTAGTACTTGGTGGCAAAACCCTTGTTGGCAATCACAGAGGTCAGACGTTTCTTGTAGTTGGCCACCAGGTTTGCACACATCTCAGGAGGGATTTTGTCCCACTCCTCTTTGCAGATCTTCTCCAAGTCATTAAGGTTTCGAGGCTGACGTTTGGAAACTCGAACCTTCAGCTTCCTCCACAGATTTTCTATGGGATTAAGGTCTGGAGACTGGCTAGGCCACTCCAGGACCTTAATGTGCTTCTTCTTGAGCCACTCCTTTGTTGCCTTGGCCGTGTGTTTTGGGTCATTGTCATGCTGGAAAACCCATCCATGAACCATTTTCAATGCCCAGGCTGAGGGAAGGAGGTTCTCACCCAAGATTTGACGGTACATGGCCCCGTCCATCGTCCCATTGATGCGATGAAGTTGTCCTGTCCCCTTCAGAAAAATACCCCCAAAGCATAATGTTTCCACCCCGTTGTTTGACGGGGGGATGGTGTTCTTGGGGTCATAGGCAGCACTCCTCCTCCTCCAAACACGGCGAGTTGAGTTGATGCCAAAGAGCTTGAATTTGGTCTCATCTGACCACAACACTTTCACCCAGTTCTCCTCTGAATCATTCACATGTTCACTGGCAAACTTCAGACGGGCCTGTACATGTGCTTTCTTGTGCAGGGGGACCTTGCGGGAGCTACAGGATTTCAGTCCTTCACGGCTTAGTGTGTTACCAATTGTTTTCTTGGTGTCTATGGTCCCAGCTGCCTTGAGATCATTGACAAGATCCTCCCGTGTATTTCTGGGCTTTTCCTCACCATTCTCATGATCATTGCAACTCCAAGAAGTGAGATCTTGCATGGAGGCCCAGACCGAGGGCGATTGACAGTTCTTTTGTGTTTCTTCCATTTGCGAATAATCGCACCAACTGTTGTCACCTTCTCACCAAGCTGCTTGGCGATGGTCTTGTAGCCCATTCCAGCCTTGTGTAGGTCTACAATCTTGTCCCTGACATCCTTGGACAGCTCTTTGGTCTTGGCTATGGTGGAGAGTTTGGAATCTGATTGATTGATTGCTTCTGTGGACATGTGTCTTTTATGCAGGTAACAAGCTGAGATTAGGAGCACTCCCGTTAGAGTTTTTTTCAGTTTTTCATTCACTTATTTTTTTTCCTCACAACATGTAACCTAGATGGTAACATTGTAGTTTCAGTGAAGATAATATTAAGTGCTTTAGCAGTCACCCTGAAATTGGTTACATTAAGTTGTCACTAACTGAGGACAGCAGTACTGCAACCACAGGAGTCAGAGTTGTTCACCCCTAATGTTAGACAGTTGACCTGGCAGTTGACTTATAAACATTCCTCAGCGTGTGAGCAAGATTTGATATTGGCTACATTCAGTCCTACACCACATAGCATTGCCAACAAATCAAATGTAAACAAACGTGAAAGGGTAAACATTAAATGCACTGGTGATATTCCTAATGTGAGATATAAAATCCAAACAAAAAATATTAAGGATATTATTTTGCATCTACTGAGTCTGGCTTTAACACTATAGAGTCTTTCTAGTTTAGTTTTGCAAAGGTTCTGCTCGTAAATATAGAACCATAGATAAGCAGATGTCATAGAGCCCTTATACATCAGAATGCCATCTTACCTGGGACCTGTTCTAAACCAACAATAATAGAAACACTTACCAGTAGTGGCATATAAAGTATTTATAGCTGTTGTATTTACTTAATGGGAACCTACAGTAGGAATGTCAACAAGCTTGGCTGTCAGGAACTCAAAGTTAGAGCACGCTCAACATAGAGCCTAGTGCGTTAAAAATAATGTAATCCATACCAACCTCTTGCAAAGTGTCCTGTCTGAGATTCTGAGTAATTTAAATTTTCTTCATTTTGATGTGCATTCTTTGTACATCCACTGTAGAGGACTTCCTTGATCTACTTGGTCATTTGGCATTTTTGACATCTGCTTTATTTAATTGGTATTTTGACACTGATAAGGGATTTACATTCGCATTGGTTTCAAGATTCCATGAGGCATAAAATCAGATCTCGCCAGCTAGTTAAGTGAACATCTGAGCTGTGGGAGATAGCTAGCTAACTAAACGTAAAATAAAAATGGAAAGTAGATATTTCTGGTGCTCAAAAGAGAAAAGCAAGAAAATGTTTTTGGCTCTGGCTATGCCTCACACCCTTGGGAATGAAAGCTCTGCTCTAGCCTCCTGGTATCTGTAGTCAGTCTTACTAAAACACTCATTATTGACCTCATGAGGGGTTAATAATTCCACTCTACCGCCAGAATGGGATAAGTCTGGGGGGGGGGGTCCATAAAAGCATCACCTGTACAAACTCTGACGCTCCCCCTGTGCCGTCAGTGCGCTGCTCCTCTCCTCTGTCAGCTTGTGTGCCTAACTCCCAAAAACATCAAAAGTGAAACTTGATCTTTGGTCTGCCTCATCCCCAACCCTCTCTCTATCGCTGTGTCCTTTGTTGTGGCAGGCTGTGACGACTTGATCGGCTCTGTCTTCGAGTTTGGGAAGAACTTGTGTTCTATGCACCTGTCTGAAGATGAGATCGCCCTGTTCTCTGCGTTTGTGTTGATGTCTGCAGGTAGGTGTCACTGGCAGTACAAACACAAGCAGTGTGGGGAGGTAGTAGACCTTCCTATGCTCACTGAATGGCCTCCTGCCTCTTGTGCACATTGGTTTGAAACTGGCCTAAAACACTTTCAGCTAAAGCTCTTTTCTTTATAGTCCACCACGTTCCTGTACAAAAAAGCTTATAAATAAAATAAAATAAACCACCTGCATATCCAGCATATTTCCCAAACAATTAGACAAAATTATAGGTCAGACATTATAACAGATTTTTAATCTCCTTTTATTCCCAGTAAATCATGAAAACCTTGTAGTTGTGATAATGGGTGTTTTTTCTTCTCTGTGTAGATCGGTCCTGGCTTCAGGAGAAAGTGAAGGTGGAGAAACTCCAGCAAAAGATCCAGCTGGCACTGCAGCACGTGCTGCAGAAAAACCACAGAGAGGATGGCATACTTACCAAGGTACATCTCATGTCTATTTTGCTTTGTCTGGGTGGGTGCCTACAGCCACATTTTAGTGTATATGTGGAGACCTAATGTCCCCACGAACTTGGTGATACATAGAAGTTGGATTCCTGCTAGGTACTTTTAGCATGTCCCTGTTGTGGAAATGCGAATTTCTCCAGTTCAGTGGTTGTGCTTGGAGAGGAACTCATCTTTGGGCATGGGTTTGGAATTGTTGTTGCTTTTGTGTTTAGATATTAGCGGGTTAGGTTGGGCATTGGGGCTAGGTTAGGTTTAGGTTACTCAAGTGGAGGAGGGTGTTAGAATTGAGTATAGAACTGGGAAATGGGAAACAAAATTGTGAGTATGATATGTGATGTGAGCATGCATTTAAAGATGTGAGTGTATATTAAAGTATGTGTTTGTGTGTTTAAATGTAGGTTTGCATATATGCATATTTGTGTACTTATGCAGGTATATACAACAAAAAATGGGCAAAAAAAAATATATCTTCCTAAAAGAAAGATGTGGTCCCGACTCATGATTGATCTAGAGAAGCAAAACGCTTTAATATGTTATATTTTAGAAAAACATATATTAATAACAGATACGGGTATGTCGGTATATAAATGTATGTGGATGTATGTACTGTATGCATGTACATGTACTGTAGGTGTGTGTGTATATGTGTATGTAGATTTAGGTGTGTATATATGTTATGTATGGGTGTGTATGGAAGGTCCTGGCCATGACATTGTGGTCCGGGTTGGTCACTGGGGCTCAAACTCAGAAGGAACTTGGATGAAATGACCCAGCATTGTGGAAATGGTATCTCCTAAAGTCTCACAGGGGAGAACATGGGGTTTACAATCTGCTTGAGCAACTTATTAATTAAGCAGACGATACTTCCTCTGATTATGTCTTACACAGGGACTGAAATGTGACCAGTGAAGCGGCCTGGTTAGTCAAAGACTGTTATAATCCAACTTTTGATACCAGGACAACCTAAGACAGTAACGTTATATACACTGCTCGAAAAAATTAAGGGAACAAAGTCATCACAGTATAACACCAAGTCAATTAAACTTCAGGGATATCAATCTGTCCAGTTAGGAAGCATAAGTGATTTTAAATCAATGTCACCTGTTTTTGTGGAAATGGAAATGACAACAGGTGCACTAGAGAGGTAAACGCAAGACAACCCCCAAAAAGTGAATGGTTTTGCAGGTGGTGGCCACAGGCATTTGCCCTTATCTTTCCTGACTGTGCCATCCTGGAGGAGCTTGACTACCTGTGCAACCTGAATGGGCTGCAGGTACCGCCTTATGCTACCAGTAGTGACAAGGACACTAGCAAAATGCACAACTAGAGAAGAATCAGTCAGGAAGGATAAGGAGAGAGCAATTGTCTGTGGCCACCACCTGCAAAATCATTCCCTTTTTGGGGATTGTCATGCTGTTGCCCCTCCAGTGAACCTGTTGTCATTTTCATTTGCATCAAAACAGGTGACATTGATTCAAAACCACTTATACTTCCTAACTGGACAGATCCCTGAGGTTTATTTGACTTGGTGTTATACTGTGATGATTACGTGTTCCTTTACTTTTTTTGAGCAGTGTATATTTTTAAAGATAAATATTTTCAGCCATTTCATGATTTATTGGACAAAAAAGTGGTTGTAGAAATAGCAGCAGGCCAGATTCAAATCTATGTTCACTGGAGGTAGCAGAGTAGACCACTTGATCAAACTAGGCCACAGGAAGCAATTATTTAGCACACTTTCATTATTATGCTAAGGTAAACTAAACTTTTTAGAGAATGTTTAATTAATTTTTAATGTAAGATTTTGACAACCTTTCCACGTGAGTAGAATAGCCCTTGGAAACTTTCTAAGATGTGAAATTTAAATTTGATATTCACTTGTTTGTTGTTCATCTCTGAACTTGGAATTCCACATGACAGTAAGATTTTCATATTACAATATTTTTTCATATATTTCAAAATATGATTCATGCTCAACATTTGAAAACAACTTTTTCACAAGACACATGTAAAACTGCAAATTAGTTTTTCTGTGACTCGACCATCCAAACTCCTGAACTCTGAGACTGGTTTGGTCCCACTATTAATGAAATTCAGCTTATAAAGCCATCATAATGCACTACATTGACACTACATAAGTATATTAAGCATTCATGAACATATTTGTTGCTTTGTAAAGTGTTCATACATGTGGTATAACTGTGGCATAATCACCCATGTAAAATATTACATAACCCACCTTGTCATACACACACTCTTAAAGGAAGTAATTTTAGTCAAATTATACAAATAGACACATACTTTTAAGAAAGCCCCCAGTATTAAAAACGTTTTTGAAAGGGACTTTCTTTTGGAACGAAGAACATTCCTCAGTACAAAAATATACACACGCAACATTTTTACAACATACGGTGTGGTTGTGGGCCAAGTCAAGTCTTTCACACATTCACCCACTGCCTCGCTCAAAATGTTGGCACCATTGTAGTAGGTTGTAACACGTCCTGGTCTCTAGCATTGGAACATAAAAGGAGTACCTCATCTCAGGTAGGACTACGCCTGTAAACACACATATGCCAAAATAAAAGTACAATTTCTTGCTGTTTAGTGACACTACAAATTAACATTTGATTTAATAACTCCATCACGTGTGCTTACTGCACTAAACTCATTTGTTTGTTTGATTTTTCCCAGGCCTTAATAGTGGTCCTTTATGTGGTTTGCACATTTTTGTGAAGTAAAAAAAACAGTATAATTATGTCACATTTGCATTTAAGTATAACATATGATAATACATACTTTAACACATTATGATGGGTTTATGAAACATTTATCAGATCGTCATTTTAAGGAGGACCAGAGTGTGTACAGCAACACAGTTATCCACTAGAAGATTAAATCAAACAGTAGATGTCTTTGTTAACAAGATTCACAAGTTAAATGAAATGCCTATTTTTGGGCAGAGAAGCAGAAATGTAACAACATTATACAAGCTCCATGAAGTGTCAAGATTTCCCTGGTTGAGTGCCTGAATCAATGTTTACCATTTTGTTTGCTCCTGTGTGAAAGTGAATGTAGAAATGTTTATTTTTATAATTATTAATGTTGTATCACCTTACTGCGAATCCAATAACAGCTTGTCTCTTTTCTTTTCTCCCTGCAGTTGATATGTAAAGTGTCAACACTGCGAGCACTGTGCAGCAGACATACAGAAAAGCTGACAGCTTTCAAAGCAATATACCCAGACATTGTGCGTGCTCACTTTCCCCCCTTATACAAGGAGCTTTTTGGATCGGACTTTGAGCAGTCCATGGCCGTTGACGGGTAACCAGCAGCCCTTCCAGGTGCCAGTGTGGGCATTGTGGGTAATATCATGAGGAGCATGAATCTGACACTTTAATGGTGCCCTGTGCAAACCAGGACGATTGGCACGCTGCACACTCTTCTTTACTTTTCTTTGAGGGGAGGGTAGGGGATATTTGAATCTGTCCATTTATTTCATTGGGTTTGGCTGTCTTCATTTAGAGCCCAGTGGACGTGAAGAGAAGGTGGAGAAAATGCTTTCTCCCTGGATGAACTTGACCCTCTCATGCACATCATTCCAGCGTGGTCCCATGATGTCTCACATTGATTAGCCCTGATTGTTTTTCCACAAAAGAGAATGTCGTCGTATTGAATTTGGCTTTGCTCATGCCTAACCATTGTACTAACAGTGGAAAACAGATCCATATCGATGTGTCATTACACCCCAGTTATGATATCTGTGTGGGCATGTGTATCCTTTATTAATCCTTAGCAATGCTTCTTTTTGAATTTATACATGGAGATGAATTGCTGCTAATGTGCATGACCTGGTCAAGTTCAACTAATTTTCTTCTGTGTTTAGCTGTATGTTTGAAATGCATTGCTTAGTATGACAACTTGCAGCGGCTTTGAGAGAGACTCTGGTGGTAGGGATGTAAATGAAACATCTCCATGGACATTTGTCTATAAAGAAAAGTAGGATTCTGGTAATTCTAGTCAAAACGCAATGAATTTAGCTGTCAAAGACTCCATCCACTACGGTTGCTTAGTTAAATCATGTAACACCATCTGCTATTAATCCTGGTGTGGACACGTTCCCTGAAAAAACACATAGGGGACCACCACAATAATAACAGCCCATTCCACTTATTTTATAATGTTCTACAGGGTATACGGTCATATGTACTTGCGATACAGAAACGTTATGTTCATAGATTCTATTTTAAATAACCTGTATGATAGTTAGACTCTTCTTAATTGTTGAATTGATAAGGCACTTTTATTTGCACCTTTCTTTAATTTAAGACTTGTATATTATCTAGTGATGTGTTGCATGTGCACAATAAATACAAGTTCAACCATAGTCACAGAGGCTAGTCCTGAGAGCTACAGACACTACTGGTCTGATTGGGGTGTTATTTGACTAGATAAGGTTTGGCAGTAAGATGGCTAACATGGTCTTGAGAGGCAGGCAGATCACATTCGCTCTACCTATTAGAGTGTAGCTTAACGCCTCCGATATACATTTTAACTATACAATCTCACAAATGCACAATAAACCTGGTCTAAAATGTTTATAATCAAGATGGTGGTGCTCAATCCAATGTTTCCATCTAGTGGACAGTAGAGACACAGCATGCCAGATGATGGAGGACATGAAATAGTATGCCTCTTAAAGAGTGGTCCACACACAGCCCTCTCAGACAATCCGTTGATCAATCTTGTTGCCCTCACCTATTGGCATGTTTGTTATCAGGCGGGGGAAGTGATTGTGACTGCCTCCTCACAGAGGACTGAGCCCAGCTATGCCATTTGTTATGGGAAGGAAACAGGGGAAAGGTGTTATAACATTCAAAGCCTTGTCTGGTAGTAAAGCTTCTATTTTTGTAAAATGTATAGTGAATTAAACTCATTAAAGAGAGGGGAGAGAAAGAGAAATCAGGTAGCACTTATTATATTCCCGCAATAATTAGATATTGTTTGTATGACTAGGAGAGAAATATGGCAATGGTAGAGCAAGTGTTAATTTCAAAATGCATCGTTGTTGCAATTCTGTTTTGTTGAGTGTTTGTGTACCTTGTCAGTGTGGTAGAGAAGAGGTAGAAAAACCCTTGATGTGCCATACAATTGTTGCTCCTGTGTTGCAGTCTAGTTGTCCATTATATAAAATTGATTGTTGTGAAATTTCTGAAAACTCAGTGGTGCTTGTAGAGAATTCCCACATCATTTAGATTTCCCTTTAGATAACCAGACCTATTCACACTATCAGAGTTTAATTGAGATTAACAAAATGTATCACACTCTACATTTGACATTGAGAATGACAACGAGTTTTCATAATCTCCATTTGTGAAAATCAGAATTGTCAAGGTAACGTTTCAGCCTTCTGCCAGAGATACATACACTGATCACTGCAGAGTGATTATATTGCATTGCCCAATGTATTATTGTCACAGGAATGGTGAGGTCTAGGTTCAGAAGTCAAATGATGCTTCCCAGCCTCATGTATAGACAGAAACAAACAGATATTCCCCAGAGAAGCTACATTAATGACAGAAGTTAGCAAACATGTTAACTAGCTAACTCTACCTCTTTTGACAAAGATTATGGGCTTAGCTTGTTTCATTTCCCATAAGTTTTGAACATATTGCCCTAAAGTAAGAGTACCTGTTATATGAAAATTTGTCAGTAGAATAACATGTTTCTGTGCAGTTACGCCTCTAGATCTACTGTGCAAAGTCAACAGCAGCTGATGGGAGCTTAGCTAGCAGAGCTGACGTTAGCTAGCTAAGACGATGTTTGCTAGCTAATGTTGGACAAATCATGCTAGTATTCATGACTGTGATACTTCACAAATACTGTTCATTGATGCACTAAACTCCATCATGTCAAATGAGAATTGCCCACCCGATCTTCATTTGGTCAGATTTTGGTGAGGTCAAGGTGCTTTGGTGTATTTGGTGTACCTAATGAGGACCTCTGTTGGCATGATATATTTCTATTGATTTAAATTGTATTAACTTATAACTCTTGTTAATGTGAATAGGTCCTTAGACACAACCCATATCATATTGGTTTGTTTAGATTTCCGTTTACACACAATCATTCCTTTGCCAATTTGTACAAGACAAAAAAAACTTGTGCTGTCCCTCTCAGGGAAGAGTTATTTCATGCTTTCCGTTTTTAAATTATTTCTGTCGTATTTTTGGTCCTTATTAGGTTTATTTCATGTTTTGTTCAGGGATGTTTTAATAATAATTGCTTAAGAACAACATGTGTCAGTACTATTTTCAATTTGCTGATGTTTGCTAAGCACCAGAAAATCTAACTATGCCCTAGAAGCCAAGCTCATGATAAACTTTTCCCTCTTGTTTCTGGTCAGTTTTTCCATTGGTCATACAGAAAATGTATTTGTTTATATACATCATTTCTTTTACATAAAATTCCAACAAGAACATACTGCATTAGGACTGTAATTGTGTCACCAGGGTCAATGTGACTAATTAATGATTATGGCTACCCTCTTTGTTAGATAACCAAAAATATGCACAATATATTTTGTTTTTCCTTTTTAGGCTGTATTAATGCTGTATCTAAGTAATCATCTAATGGTCCAATGTTATTTGGATATGCATGGGCCTCGGTGAACAACCAGTGAAACCCATTCCATCCCAACCAGTGAATGACAATCCAGGTGACAGCAGGCCTGGCCTGTGGCCCAGTAAGAGAGATATGGATGCTCAGGGAGTATACAAACTGAAAGACAGACAGACAGGGAAGCAGGTCTCTTTCCTCTGCATAGATGTGTAGCGTATGCTTTGCTATTTCATTAATTTATAAGCAATTCATACTTTTTTATAGCTGTTGATTTATTTTGTGAGGCGGATTAACTTATCAGTAACCTACTGTCCCTTCTTTTAATTGAGTCAGTAAAATGTGTACTATTTCTGTGCTTACCCCTTAGCATATTCTCTGCAAACACTGTATGTGGTAGTTGTGTATATTTATTACGGGTTTCTGCTGGATAGCCACTGGAGTGGAATCCCCTTTCCTGAAACACAGATGTCATTCTCTGTCTCTGTATAAATCAAACTGGTCCTAAATTATAGGTCTCTTCATTTAAGCAATCACAGCATCAACCCAGAACGGAAAGCAGTCATTTCTTATTACTTTCTGTTCACTGTTATATCTTTCTAGTCTTTGTTTATATGTACAGTTTGATAGCAATATTGATTCGACATAGGGAAATGATCAGGCATTGGATCCTTTGTCTGTCAAAATTTCAACAAACATATCTGCACCCACATGGTGTGAGGGTATAGGCCAGCATGCTTTCTTTGTAGACATGTTTAGCAAAGAATGTTTGCTAAATCTGTTAGTCTATCAATGTAAATAACACATTCTTATCCACCTTATGTTCTCTGTAGCACTCATATCAAAAAGCAATAGTTTGCGTGTTTGTGTGTGTATTTGTGTACTCACTGTGTGCATGCGACATCCCCCAGACTGTAAGGCTGTAACCAACTAAGAGAAACAGGGATATTTGCATGGGAAGCTTATAGTTCCCTTTCAGTCGCTCAACACTGCTATGAGGAGTCATGATCTGGCAACATCTACAAAAGAACTCTCAAAATCACACTGGAAACCTTGCCTTTGACATTCTGTAAGACTGAGGCTCAGATTAATTGTCTCAGTTCTCTCAAGCTGAGTAAAGTAGACTGTTACAGATTATTTTAATCAATAATTTTTGAACCACAAAGACCATCAATCTTTACTGTAGCTTTCCTGTCTCACCTGAAGAGACCATGCTCAAGGTCCACAAGGTTGTGTTAAAGTTTAGTATATAGTTTTTTTTGTGTGTGTGTTTCTATATGAACTAGTTATTATACTGTTAGGTTAACTTAGCTAATTAGCTATGACTAAGATGACTAGCACAAAAGAAATCTAAGAAAGCTGGTTTTAAATTCAATATATCATTTATGTTCCTTACATTTAGTTAATTCTAAAACAGCCTGTTTCTGCCATCTGTGCCTGCCTTGATCAAGCAGCTCTAACCTCTGGTCTTGCTTTGTTAATTGTACAGTTCAATGCAGACAGGAACAGGCTGGATGTATGGTGCCTGATGGCGGGTTAGCCAGGTTGACTTATTTGCTGATGTTCCTATTGTCAAAGACTGCCTTCCCATGACAATTGCTTGTTTGGCTTTTCTGTTTAACACAGACTTCAGTTGCTGGTTTATTTTAAATGGACTGTACTGTGGTTGGAGGTATTCTCAAGCCTGAAATACATAACAAACTTTTTTTGACTAGCTTTGAGCTAACTAGGTTAGCTAGTACTAGCCTGCTAATGAACAAAACTTAAGTGCCTTTTGACGTCAGGCAAACTATACAGTCTTATAAAAAGTACGACATATTTAGACTTTATATCCATAATACCACCTCTATTACCCTAAATTCTGTGGAGATTTTCCCCATAGGGTGAATGTAAGGAAGTGTGCTACTAACTAACTTTGTATCCACGGGGATATCCCAAACATGTGGCTCATTACTGGGATTTCCTACTGATTCATCCCTGTAGCTAACTGTTCCTAAAGTGGTGCCTAGTTTCAGGTTATGGTGTCGTAAGCAACTGTTGTTGATTTGTGGAATCATGGGTGTCAGCAAGGTTATGGAAAACCATGCTATTATTCCCTACACAGCCTTTGGGGTCTACATTAGTAAGTTGTCCTTTGTAGCTCAGTTGGTAGAGCACGCTTGTAATGACAGTGTAGTAAGTTTAATTCCCAGAAACCACCCATGAGTAACATGCATGCATGCTTTACATAGTGTGAAGTCCCTTTTCCAGCAGGGCTGTACCTGCAGTGGAATGTGTGCATTGTGGGTAAGGCAGTGTACATGCTATCCTACCTCACTGTATAGCTGGTGCATTTGTGGCCGGTACATATTACTGGTGGGTATACTAATGCCATATTACTGGTGGGTATACAAACGCTATAGTTTTGATACCTGGGACTATTCATTATGTCTGATCATGGTCTAGTTACTAGCCAGGTACTGTGACAGTACCATTTGCACTGATTGAGGCAGGTTGTGACAGGGCACAGTATCACAGGTTTTCTTGAAATAGACCCAAATTGCTAATTAGACATTTCTGACATGCACATGATTTTCTTTAGGTGTTGGAACAAATGCATGCAATTGGTTGAATCAACCTGAATTTGAAGAAACATGAGGGAGTAGCTTGCATTGTGAAGAGACTAACAAGACATTAGACATTAAGATTTTTGGAACAATAGGGAAAGAAATTGGACAGATAATAACTGTGATAGTGATAAGGCTTTGTTGTAATATTCTATTTGGATGACTTTGAGAAAGGTTTGCATTGTTAATACAGCAAAAAACTGCTATGTTTTTTTACGAAAAAAGGTCAAAAGATCTGACCTATACTACCAGTGCAAAATGTGTTATTTTCCCAGAGCAGATTGGGACATTCTAAAACTACCTGCACATCATTAACCATTTTACAGTTTGTTTAGTCATGTTACAAAATTAGCTACTAGGTTGCTTAGCACAGTACTGTACACACATCCGTTAATACAAATCTCTGTGTACTCAATGTTGTGCTTGGGGATGGGATAGGAAAGGGTAGTTAGACATCTTTGCAACACCCAGACTACAAAAGGTTTTACTGTTTGGTTGGGGACCTGGGTGGTCTGCCATGTTTGTTTTGGTTGGGTATCTGCTAAAGTAGCTTTGGGTGTGATTTTATGTCCCACATATTTGTTGTACTAAGTGACCATTTCCTAGAGGACTGCTACAGAATTTATGGAATTTATCAGAGCTTTGGGCATATAAACTGGGGGTGGCAGGGTTTTTAGTTAAGCTCAGCATTTATTGGCCCTATCTGGTGTGATTTCAAGAGTTCTTAAGTAGAAGTCATTACAGTGTAACTCGTCATTGCTGTGGTACATTGTTCCTTCCTTCAGGGAACAGTAATTATAGTCAAACCTGAACAGTCTGATCTGACCTATCTGATTTGATAGGTTTCGGTAACACTGACATTGATCCATTCTGCATAGGCGGAAATATTATAGCATGACATAATGCCTCTTTACAATTTATAGTTCTTCAAAAATCGATTTTAGGCAATGTACATTACCGTAATTTCCCATTTATAAACCTTGGCTTATACACACATTTTGAAAACATTTTCAGCCACAACGGTTAATATATGGGTGCGGCTACACGAGTTAACAATTTTAAAACCATTTCCACCAGCAAACGTTTTCACAGATGATTGCTTGATGACGTAGAGGTCTCAGAAACTCATGTAGCAAATATGATACAATTGGTGTTACAGGGATTTCAAAGACATATTTTATTCTTCAACAAATTAATTTTGGTAGCGCCCTATGACAGATGTTTAATAATAATGTACAATGTATCTACGGGTCATAATTCACTGTGCGGGTTTATACACTGTGTGGGTTATAAACAGGGAATTACGGTTTTAATAATTAGGGATATTTGGAGGAAGCTGGATCGATCTATAGTGAAAATGGATTGCCCTTCCTTCTAATCAACACATTCTCACGTGACCCTCTGTGACCACTTAAAAAAGTGACCCTCCCCTATACCCAAAATATTAATTAAACCCATTTCTTCGTTTGTAAATTACAAGACGCTGAAACAAAAAATGTCAGAAGGCAGGTGAGCTCCGAGGTACTGGAATACATTACATTTATTTTTACAATAATGCATCAAAGTGATGCGCCCTGCTAAATGTGCGGCTGTCAGATAACCAAAACATGTTGCCAGCTAAAGGCTATTTGGTGCTATACTTGGTAGTTGCCAAAAAACGATTTATTATTATTATCAGTATTGTTTTGAACAAGTTCCTTACCAACAAATACCTAAAGATTTTTGGGAACGGTGTCCCCAAATCTCTTATTCGTAACCAAGCTTATCCAAAACAAAATAATATTTGGAGACGGTGGCCACACAAGCTCATATACAGGTGCTGGTCATATAATTAGAATACCATCAAAAAGTTGATTTATTTCAGTAATTCCATTCAAAAAGTGAAACCTGTTTAATGTATGCATTCTTTCCACACAGACTGATATATTTCAAGTGTTTATTTCTTTTAATTTTGATGATTATAACTGACAACTAATGAAAACTCCAAATTCAGTATCTCAGAAAATTAGAATATTGTGAATAGGTTCAATATTGAAGACACCTGGTGCCACACTCTAATCAGCTAAATAACTCAAAACACCTGCAAAGGCCTTTAAATGGTATCTCAGTCTAGTTCTGTAGGCTACACAATCATGGGGAAGACTGCTGACTTGACAGCTGTCCAAAAGAC
>JACXGI010001122.1:63625-75708 GCA_016801175.1 Esox masquinongy
ATGGGTTTCAGCTGTCGCATTCCTTGTGTCAAGCCACTCTTGAACAAGACACAGCGTCAGAAGCATCTCGCCTGGGCTAAAGACAAAAAGGACTGGACTGCTGCTGAGTGGTCCAAAGTAATGTTCTCTGTTAAAAGTAAATGTTGCATTTCCTTTGGAAATCAAGGTCCCAGAGTCTGGAGGAAGAGAGGAGAGGCACAGAATCCACATTGCTTGAAGTCCAGTGTAAATTTTCCACAGTCAGTGATGGTTTGGGGTGCCATGTCAACTGCTGGTGTTGGTCCACTGTGTTTTCTGAGGTTCAAGGTCAACGCAGCCGTCTACCAGGAAGTTTTAGAGCACTTCATGCTTCCTGCTGCTGACCAACTTTATGGAAATGCAGATTTAATTTTCCAACAGGACTTGGCACCTGCACACAGTGCCAAAGCTACCAGTACCTGGTTTAAGGACCATGGTATCCCTGTTCTTAATTGGCCAGCAAACTCGTCTGACCTTAACCCTATAGAAAATCTATGAGGTATTGTGAAGAGGAAGATGTGATATGCCAGACCCAACAATGCAGAAGAGCTGAAGCCCACTATCAGAGCAACCTGGGCTCTCATAACACCTGAGCAGTGCCACAGACTGATCGACTCCATGCCACGCCGCATTGCTGCAGTACTTCAGGCAAAAGGAGCCCCAACTAAGTATTGAGTGCTGTACATGCTCATACTTTTCATGTTCATACTTTTCAGTTGGCCAACATTTCTAAAAATCCTGTTTTTGTATTGGTCTTAAGTAATATTCTAATTTTCGGAGATACTGAATTTGGGGTTTTCATTAGTTGTCAGTTATAATCATCAAAATTAAAAGAAATAAACACTTGAAATATATCAGTCTGTGTGGAATGAATGTATACATTTTCACTTTTTATACAAGTTTCACTTTTTGAATGGAATTACTGAAATAAATCGACTTTTTGATGATATTCTAATTTTATGACCAGCACCTGTATACAAAACCTGTTGACTATTTAAGGAGGCCTCAGCTGGTAGGTTAATAAAAACCCTCTTAGGCCTTCCTACAGCAACCAACTAACTCTTCTGTCTGCCTCTCCAAACTGAACTTGGGCAACAACAGTTCAATAATCCAAACTTCGCTGACTAAACTTCGATAAAAATAAGAGTTTAATGACAGGACTCGTCAAGACAAGTTTAACTATCAGAACATTACAGTCAGAACACTACACAAGTGTTATATGAAGGAAGATTGTGTCCACTGTGAAGTATTTCGTCAAATATCACCCTCTCATCCATGGGTCTAAGAGCTTCACAGAAAACATTTCCTTTCTCCCATCATTTACGAAGCTCTACCTAGAAGACTTGTAATTTCTCTCTTTATTTACCATATTACTTGATAACTAGCATTCAGCATATGCAGACACGGGCCTGGATTGAGGAGCGCTTCTTGCCTGTGCCACACACAGCAATAGAGCACTTTGGTCTCAAATCTAAAATGTTGCGCATGCATAAACCCTTGCTCTCCCAGCCTGAATGGCCTACCCTGGCAAATAGGAGATGCATGAAGTATCCAGCCCCTAAATCCAAAACCCTTAGAAATTTTGGAATTCCATCAATTCTAAGTGACATTACCCTTCTCTTGCTGTAGGCAAAAAAAAAATAGAAACTCCCCTTGACAAAAATGAAAAAAGCATGACCCTCCCGTTTTAATCCAGGTGACAATTACATAAATTGCGAACCATCCCTTGTATTAGGGCATATTAATTAGCTATTTCTTGTGCTTTGCCATACACAATGCACTTTGCTATTTAAAAACTGTTGTGCCAGGTCTCATATCAGCATGCTTGCTCTAAGGGACAATATTTCATGTGTCTCTTAAATCGTGATTCATTGTGCTCAATTTCAGATTTTACACAAGCAAGTCCAAGCCTCACTGCACTCTCCTTATACCTAATTAAGAGCCATTTTGATTAAAACATTCCTACAGTGTAGTGATTTTGCTTGTAGTATGTGTAACTCGGGCATAGCTTAGCTTTCTCTCCCATGGGTGCAAACATTCCCCACAGAGACCCCCCACCCCTAAAATCTTACTATTGAAGCTGTGACCCCCCCTTCGCTTGAAGCTGTGATGCTGCTCCTGTTATTGTAACATCAGATCTATCCATCTTCTCATGCTTCTGCTGCTCAACAACTTTACTAAAGATGTTTCTCAAGGGCACATTATTACATTTAATTTTTATAATGTATTGCTTTTCTTTCCTCTGAGTGGCAGACATATCTACGTTCCATTTTCATGTTTTGTTTCTTAGGCTGGCGCCCTTCCACGGTTCAGATTCTTAGCAAATGAGCCAACAAGATCCAATGTTACACCCAGGGTTGACCTATTTCACTGACAATATACTGGCCAATCACCCATGGACTCTACAAAAAAATTGTACAAATGCTATTTAATCTATGCAACCCTATCATTAAATCGACCCGCCCAAGCCCATTTTTACCCACACACTTACCCACACAAAAATAGCCCAATCGTACGGGAAATCTATGCATCTGGCAACACTGGTTACACCCCCACGGTCATAGATTGGTCGATAATACAAATGCACTATGGAATCATAATACAAATATAAATGTTTATCACTTCAATGTCAACTAAATAGTATTCTTCATGTGGGCCCCTTTGATTGGCTGTCACCGCATCCATTAAAGCTCTGTATGTGGTGAAACTAAGTATCATTTTGCAAACGTTATGCCTTTGGGCAGATAATCATTATAACTGACTCTTAGTGAAATGAAGTAAAAAACTATAAAAAATGTATGCGATCCTAAAAATAATAATCTGTTGCTGCAATTATTTTGGGTAAAGTTATATTTATAGCTCATCTCTTCAATTTTGAATGTTATTTGAAATTGGAATTTAATTTTAAATTAATGATTAGCAACTTTTTTGGACGTGTGTGAAACCCACATGATGTGTCAATTCCCATAATGAAACGAAAGATGAGAACATCTA
Source organism: Esox masquinongy (assembly GCA_016801175.1). Taxonomy (NCBI): domain Eukaryota; kingdom Metazoa; phylum Chordata; class Actinopteri; order Esociformes; family Esocidae; genus Esox; species Esox masquinongy. The sequence continues at coordinate 66,638 of JACXGI010001122.1, forward strand.
TGAGTAATGGTGAATCTCAAATTTAGTTTAAAACTTTAAAACAGTTTCCTCTAAAAATTGCATTTTTCTATTTAATTTGATTAAAACCAGACATCTAGCCTCAACCCACCTTTTTCGTATGTATTCACCACAACCTAGTCCTTTCATGCGAATGCCATCCCTGCCTTTTATACTTTTTTCTGAAAATAGAAAAATGATTGCACTCTTGAACCCATTACACTAGCACTTGCCCTACAATTTTACATTGAGCTTGGTTTGTTAATATAGAGCCATCACTTTTCTGTCTTGTGTGTGCTTTGTAGAATCATTTTTTATGAAAAGATAGATTAAAAAACACCATCCTGCTTGTCAGACAGAACACGTTGTGCTAAGATGTTTTGACTGCCTGAGACATGGGAGTCCATTTATTTCCCATAGAATATATATTGTAATTATAGGTGTAATGTCATGCCTACAACTTTGCATAATTTGAACTGTTACCCCAACCTATCAAGTCAATTTAATTTAATTTTAACAATACCCATATCTGATATACATCTGATATACTTAAAGATAAATACATTTCAGAATATTGTAACAAAGAAAAAATATGAAAAAAAGATCATTTGTAGCCATAATCGAATGTCAAGCAATAATATACAGTATGTGATTTTTTATTTTACATTTTGTGCATAGGCTTTGTACATCTGCATGTAACTACCTTTTGTCACTTTTGGTTTCGTTGTAATTTGTATTATTTTGTCATGACTGTTATATTGTTTTATGTGCATATTTCACTGGTTTTGTTCCCAAGTTGAGAATAAGAACCTCATATGGCCTGTAAACTGTATTTTAATTTATCTTTCTAATTCCCTTTCCCTCTCTCTCTCTCTCTCTCTCATCATCAGCTTTTAATCCACAATACTTAATGTTTACTGATCATATATAATAGTAAGTTTTTCACTGTCTCTGTAGGTAAGAAAAATACTGCAACTAAGGCCTATTCAGTGCTGAATATTTATCTGTTTATCAAATACACCATGCTGTACAATATCTCTGTAGTATTCTTCCGTTAGGATTAGTTTGATTGCAGTAGGGTGTGCCAGCATTTATTTTGTGTTATCCTGATGTGTGGTGCTAGATAAGTTAATTTTATGGACAAAGTTTTGATTCCTAGACTAGGCCATCCTATTAGTCCATTCATTTAATTAAGTAATTGTGCATTATTTAATAGGTCTAAATAAATAATAATGGTAAAGATACTGATTATTATAGGGGTAAATTTACTACAATACCTGTATCAGTACCTGTATCAGAGTGCTGGTCCTAGGATAAGGCTCTTATTTACTTCTTATTTAATGTCATTTTTATAGCAAATACGGTATCTGCTAATTAAGGGTGAATTACGGTGGCTTTTTCTGATTTAAAAAAAAAACAAAAAAAAGAACTTGACACTGAAACAGCAGTATTGCATTTTTATTTGTTCTGATTGTAAAAACCACTTGCTGAGGCTGTAGCTGCAGTCATACTTGGAAATATTGAGAATATACCTCTTTTAGCTGTGTAGTACTTTATATAAAAGTACAATACTATTCTCCATTTATTTAAAAGTTAGACTGCCCTGAAACAGCTGTTTCTTGAGCCCAGCTTAGATCTTTGTCACCACAGTTAAATGTTATTATAAAAATGTACATGAAAAATATCACCATGAGAGGTTATACATTTTTAAAACCTTTTTCTTTTCACTCAGTAGCAAATATGCTTGCAATAATACACAGTGTACAACGTTGATTGACTCTCAGTTCTGCAGGAGGCATAAAAGGTATAAAATTGTTTTTTTTTTTCTAAATGTACTCAACTGACATCTGTAAAATGGTCAAACTGATGATGTACATTCTGGCTAACAATATTGCATAAAAGATAACCTGCTGAACCAGGTTCTGGTATTTACAAAAGAATGGGCAATCCACATTGATGGTTTTCATTTTGTTTTATGATCATGAAATGTTGATTTCTTTATTAAGAACAGAAGATAGACTAATGCATTGTATTTCAAATATTAATATGTGTTTGCAATAGATGCATACAGCACATTAATTTCTTTAATGTTATGTGTTTAATGTGAGCTCAAGGGGTTAATACGATGGGAGGAGTGTGGGTTGGAAATTGCTCCTCGTAAAAGCAGTATGAACTGTTGTGTGGTTGTCACACATTTTTAAGTAATATGTTTGCTACTGATCTTAAAATGGGGACAGCTGATCATGTACCTTTTTATCCAGTTCTTTTGAACTCTAGCAGGTAGTCTATTCACAAAAGTATTGTTGCTCCTTGTCTGATTCTTAATATGAAAATAAGTATTTTGATTCATTTTGTAAATACCGCTGTAAAGAAAAATAAGAAATGTAATGTTGTCTTTTAAATACTTTTCATTCTAATATGAATGTTGTTATATTGTACTTAGAAACTGTACCTTTAATATTATCTTTATTAAAAGTGCATTGGACACATCGATTTTAGATGTGCTTTATGTGCTGTTATCCCATAATAAAATGAATTGCCTGTAATAGGCTCTTAATTTCTGTCTTTCTGTCTGTCTATTGTCTGTCTTATCTGTATACATTACACTACACATATATTCACTTGACTGGTTACCTAGGTTACCAGTTTACCTAGGTTGCCAGGATTCAAACAGGATTCAATCTTGTGTTCATTGTCACCACACCTGTCTTCATATCCCTGCTGTGTTAGAAACGGTCATCTTTCCTTAGAAAAAAAATTGGAGAAATAGCACCTTTCAAACATACTCACGGGACTGGCTAGTACTAGGAGGTACCTCAGGCTCATTCCAAGATAGGTAAAACCTTGTTTTCCTATTTTACCCCCTACTCTTGTAATCTTCTGCAGGAAGACCTTAAGTTGAAGGCCACTGTGCAGCATATAATGCAGTTTAAACAATTGTTGAATGACCATTTTACATTGAATTGTGTTTGCTAGTCTTAACGTGTTTTCAAATATGTTTTAAATCCGTATTTTCTATATTTTTCTATTGTTTATTGTTGTAATACAGGGCACCACTCCAAATAAGACTTTGGTCTCAGTTGGTATTGCCTGCATACGTAAAATAAAAAATATTAAACAAGATCTCAGTCACAATATTTAACAATTTTCAATGACTGTTGAGTTTTGAGGCTCATGCATTGATGCTGACTGGTTAAGTGAAGGGTAAAGAATTTGGATAGGGTTAAAAATAATTCTGACTGTACCCAAACTAAAGACTTTTAAAAGCCATATTCTCAGACAACCCAAATATTTCTGAAAGTACCCTACAATTAAAGCTGAAAGTCTGTACTTCAACACAGTGGTATCATGTGTGGCGTGGGGGCGCCGAACACTTGGGGCAACTCAGAGGAGAACAGTGGGGCTGCTGAACACAGCCCAAACCAAGAGCCCTGACAAGCCACACCTGGAGTCCATCAGGGCTCATCAGGGCAAGGATGAAAGGGACTCTCAGACAGGTATGGTGAGGAGTGTGTGGAAATGCTGACTGTGGCTTTGTGTTTCTGTATGTTCCAGAAAGTGAAGGCGACGTAGACTGAGCTGACTGCCAGAAGACAGGTACCCCGCCGCGGCCTGCACTCCATCTACCCTCGTTGACCCCCTTGGTCGTTATGTGTTTTTTTCTTCCCTTTTTAATTTGTGTTTAGAGTTATAATAAATGCCCTTCCCAGCAGCTCTGCGTCAGGCCTCTTTGTTCTCCATACCACTACACATGTTATAATATCAAACCCAAAGTGCTGGAATACAGAGCTAAAAAAACCAATTGGTAAATTTCCCAATTCTTTTGGAGTAATCACAGAAGAAGAAATGAATAAAAATATATTGATCCCTTTATCATAGACAAAACCCTTTATCATAGACAAGGCCCTCTTCAAATGTTGAAATATTCTGAATCCCCTGGGGTGGGCAGGGAAGCTCTCATAATGGGCAAACACTACAATTGTAAATTCTCTAATAAAAGGTTGCAGATTGTTTTGTTTCGTCCAACTGCCTGACAGATGATGTATAGGACCTTTAAGGATGAGTACAGTGGCCCATGGCACTGTAAGATCCAACAGAAAGGGGATGCTAATATTAAAAAAGAAAATGATCAATGTACAGCGATCAGCCATAACATTATGACCATTGACATAACCACTGACTAATCTCGTTATCATGGCACCCGTCAGTGGGTGGGATATATTAGGCAGCAAGTGAACATGTGTTAGAAGCAGGACAAATGGGCAAGCGTAACTGAGCGACTTTGACCAGGGCCAAATTGTGATGGCTAGACGACTGGGTCAGAGCATCTCCAAAACTGCAGCCCTTGTGGGGTGTTCCTGATCTGCAGTGATCAGTACCTATCAAAAGTGATCAAAGGAAGGAAAAGCAGTGAACCGGCGACAGGGTCATGGGCGGCCAAGGCTCATTGAGGCACATGGGGAGTGAAGGCTGGCCCATGTGGTCCGATCCAACAGACGAGCTACTGTAGCTCAATTTGCTGAAAAAGTTAATGCTGGCACTGATAGAAAGGTGTCAGAACACACCTTTCAGTGCATCACAGTTTGTTTGCATATGGGGCTGCGTAGCTGCAGACCAGTCAGGGTGCCCATGCTGACCCCTGTCCACTGCCGGAAGCACCTACAATGGGCACGTGAGCATCAGAACTGGACCACAGAGCAATGGAAGAAGGTGGCCTGGTCTGATAAATCACATTTCCTTTTACATCACGTGGATGGCCGGTGCGTGTGTGTCGCTTTCCTGGTGAACACATGGCACCAGGATGCACTATGGGAAGGAAGCAAGCCGGCGGAGGCAGTGTGATTCTTTGGGCAAAGTTCTGATGGGAAACCTTGGGTCCTGCCATTCATGTGGATGTTACTTTGACATGTACCACCTACCTAAGCGTTGTTGCAGACCATGTGCACCCTTTCATGGCAACGGTATTGGCCTCTTTCAGCAGGATAATGCGCCCTGCCACAAAGCAAAAATGGTTTAGGAATGGTTTGAGGAACACAACAATGAGTTCAAGGTGTTGACTTGGCCTCCAAATTCCCTAGATCTCAATCCAATCGAGCACCTGTGGGATGTGCTGGACAAACAGGTCCGAAACAATCTGCTGCTAACGTCTTGGTGCCAGATACCACAGCACACCTTCAAAGGTCTTGTGGAGTCCATGCCTCGATGGGTCAGGTCTGTTTTGGCAGCAAGAGGGGGACACAATATTAGGCAGGTGGTCATAATATTATGGCTGATCGGTGTAGATTTGCACAAGGGAAAGAATGAACCATGGATAGAGGTTTCTATGATGTTTATTCAGCAGTCATAATACATGTCTCCAGATGTTACAATCACACATCTCCCCAGTTTTAGTTTCTCTCTGTCCCACCATCTAACAACTGACATTGGGATAGCTTGTGTTATAAAGCAACGTCTCAGGATGGTCGTGTCTAGTACCTTATCCATCTCCATGGAAATGGAGGAAAAGATATATGGCATGTCTAGACACAGAATGCCAAGCCCCTAGGGACAGTTATATCATACTTCTATATTAAACGAACATTCCTTGTCCCTCTAAAAATAACTAAGAATACGCATCAGTTCCTACACCTTGATTACAGCTTTGCACACTTGGCATTCTCTCAACCAGCTTCATGAGCAAGTCACCTTGAATGCTTTTCCAACTGTCTTGAAGGAGTTCCCATAAATTCTGAGCTCTTTTTAGCTCATCCAACACCAATGGGAGATGATCAACATGTAAGACAGCACTCCCCAACACAATCATAATACACCAAATGAGGGAATATGTTTTGGTACAGTAGAATGGTGTTCCAACCCTCTAAGAGAGTTCCAGAGACTTGGAGAATCTATGCCAATTTGCATTGAAGCTGTTCTGGCGGCTCATTGTGGCCCAACACCTTACCGAGACTGTTTATGTTGGTTTTTCTTTTAATTGGTCACCCGTTTGTATTACAAATGTACATACATACATATGACAGAACAAACCTTTGCATTACACTAATATAATCCATATCAACATCATGTTATATCCCTAGCAGCATAACGTCACAGATCACTTAATGCTTGAGATAGACTATTTACTATGGCTGACATTAGAACGACTTCTGGGAAGATCTCTTTAAGGAGCAGGTTCTGAGCCTGCCAAACAGATGCATTATTTGTGGTCTGCCCGGGCATCACTCATTAAGAAATCACTTTGTGCATGTGCAAGCTTTAGGGTCTGTCACAGTTAAACAGAGTTACCAAAAAGGTATCATGGCACACAGTCAACAACGGCAATTAGGCACTATGATAAAAGGGTTAGTGTTAGTGTGTAAATGTTATTGATGAAAAACTATTTTTTTGTAAAACTGAAAAAGAGACTATTAGTCATTTATTTATGGTTGTATATATATTTTCAGTTGTTCAGTACTGAAGATTTGAAGATTTTTTCTTTTTGATTACTGGTACTAAACTTCATGGTTAAGATGTTCTACTTTTGTTTGATAATTATGATTTAGACCAGAATTAATGGAAAATATTTTATTCAGAAATGTACAGTTAGGTCCAGAAATATTTGGACTCTGACACAATTTTCTTAATTTTGGCTCAATACGCCACCACAATGGATTTGAAATTAAACAACCGAGATACAATTGAAGTGCGTACTTTCAGCTTTAATTCAATGGGTTGAACAAAAATATTGTATGAAATGTTTAGGAATTGCAACCATTTTCATACACAGTCCCCTTATTTCAGGGGCTCAAATGTAATTTGCTTTCAAAGTATGTTGTGGGTCATTGTCCATCTGTAAAGTGAAGCACCGTCCAATCAACTTTGCTGAATTTGGCTGAATCTGAGCAGACAATATATCCCTATACAGTTCAGAATTCTATCTTGTGTCACATCATCAATAAACATTAGTAACCCAGTGCCATTGGAAGCCATGCATAGTCATGCCATTAGACTGCCTCCACCGTGTTTTACAGATGATGTGGTATGCTTCGGATCAGCTGTTCCAAGCCTTCTCCATACTTTTTTCTTCCCATCATTCTGATACAGGTTGAGCTTAGTTTCATCTGTCCAAAGAATGCTGTTCCAGAACTGGACTGGCATTTTTAGATGTTTTTTGGCAAAGTCTAATCTGGCCTTTCTATTCTTGAGGCTTATGAATGGTTTGCACCTTGTGGTGAAACCTCTGTATTTGCTCTCATGAAGTCTTCTCTTTATGGCAGACTTGGATAATGATATGCTTACCTCCCGGAGAGTGTTCTTCACTTGGCTGGATGTTGTGAAGGGGTTTTTCTTTACCATGAAAAGGATCCTATGATCATCCATCACTGTTGTCTTCCGTGGACGTCCAGCCCTTTTTGTGTTGCAGAGCTTACCAGTGCCTTCTTTTTTCTCAGAATGTACCAATCTGTTGATTTGGCCACTCCTAAAATTTCTGCTATCTCTCTGATGGATTTTTTTTTTGCTGCCTATAACATAGGCCTGTTTCACTTGCATTGTGAGCTCCTTTGACCGCATGTTGTTGGGTTCACAGCAACAGCTTCCAAATGCGAATGTCACACCTGGAATCAACTCCAGACCTTTTACCTGCTTAATTGATGAAGAAATAATGAAGGAATAGCCCACACCTGTCCATGAAACAGCTTTTGAGTCAATTGTCCAATTACTTTTGGTCCCTTGAAAAAGAAGGTGCTACATATTAAAGAGCTGTAATTCCTAAACCCTTCCTCCAATTTGGATGTGAATACCCTCAAATTGAAGGTGAGAGACTGCACTTTACGCACATATGTAACTAACTAGAATATATTTTGGTAAACAGCCAAAATCACATAACTTGTTTCAGTGTCCAATTATTTCCGGACCAAACTGTATTTAAAGTGATGGCGCAATATTATTTCTGACCAGCAGATGTCACTACTGTGCACTGTGTTTAAAAACTTCAGGCAATAATGTTCTTCAAAGTTTCAGAAAGCTTTGGTTGCCCATCACTTAATATAAATGGCAGTGCTTTTGAACGCACTAATGTTATAGATGTAGGCTGCATGTTTTGCAAAAAAGTAGTGCTACAATTAACTTAACTTTACCAGAATGACAACAATACCCCTGTTTCTACAGAATATCACTTAACCATATACCTTAATCTACTCAGTCTAAGATGCACGCACAGCATTCAAGTAATACAATTATTACCTCACCCTAAAATTGATCTAATTCAGACTGATAGGGCTATGATGGCAACTAAGTTAGACTGTGCCATCAAACCGGGTCAAACTAACAGTTAAGTAAACCGTATCGGCTGGAGGAAAGTTAGGTAGAAAGGAGGGGAAACAGGAGAGCCTTTTTTACATCAGTCATTCAAAAGAAATCCCAGCTTTTGACAGTTATTAATATTATGTTATATTGTTGTCATACATACAGTATAAGGACACATCCAGTGTTGCCCAACGTTTTTTTTATGTTTTACATTATTTCACTTTGTCATTTTTTTTAAAGGTTCATTTATTTAAAATCTGCCATCATTTTCATTACAGTATATGACATCTGGTGGTATAAATTACATCTTGTCCATAACTGTGGTCCTTGTTGCTGTGTCATGTAAAGTCAACTGGATGGGACTTGTTTATATGATTTCAACCACATAAAAAAAAAAAAGATCTGCCATTGAATACTACACTGAACAAAATTGTAAACGCAACACTTTTGTTTTTGCCCCCATTCATCATGAGCTGAACTCAAAGATCTAAGACTTTGTCCATGTACACAAAAGGCCTATTTCTCTCAGATATTGTTCACAAATCTGTCTAAATCTGTGTTAGTGAGCACTTCTCCTTTACCGAGATAATCCGTCCACCTCACAGGTGTGGCACATCAAGATGCTGATCAGACAGTATGAGTATTGCACAGGTGTGCCTTAGGCTGGCCACAATAAAAGGCCACTCAAAAATGTGCAGTTCCATCACACAGCACAATGCCACAGATGTCGCAAGTTTTGAGGGAGCGTGCAATTGGCATGCTGACTGCAGGAATGTCCACCAGAGCTGTTA
>JACXGI010001122.1:75808-103049 GCA_016801175.1 Esox masquinongy
CCACGTGTAACCACACCAGCCCAGGACCTCCACATCCAGCATCTTCACCTCCAAGATCGTCTGAGACCAGCCACCCGGACAGCTGCTGCAACAATCGGTTTGCATAACCAAAGAATTTCTGCACAAACTGTCAGGAACCGTCTCAGGGAAGCTCATCTGCATGCTCGTCGTCCTCATCGGGGTCTCGACCTGACTGCAGGTCGTAGTCGTAACCGACTTGAGTGGGCAAATGCTCACATTTGATGGCGTCTGGCACTTTGGAGTTGTTCTCTTCACGGATGAATCCCGGTTTTCATTGTACAGGGCAGATGGCAGACAGCGTGTATGGCGTTGTGTGGGTGAGTGGTTTGCTGATGTCAACGTTGTGGATCGAGTGGCCCATGGTGGCGGTGGGGTTATGGTATGGGCAGGCGTGTGTTATGGACAACGAACACAGGTGCATTTTATTGATGGCATTTTGAATGCACAGAGATACCGTGACGAGATCCTGAGGCCCATTGTTGTGCCATTCATCCACGACACAATTCCTGGAAGCTGAAAACATCCCAGTTCTTGCATGGCCAGCATACTCACCAGACATGTCACCCATTGAGCATGTTCGGGATGCTCTGGATCGACGTATACGACAGCGTGTTCCAGGTCCTGCCAATATCCAGCAACTTCACACAGCCATTGAAGAGTAGTGGACCAACATTCCACAGGCCACAATCAACAACCAGATCAACTCTATGCGAAGGAGATGTGTTGCACTGCGTGAGGCAAATGGTGGTCACACCAGATACTGACTGGATTTCGGACCCCCCTGGACCCCCCCAATACAGTGAAACTGCACATTTTCTAGTGGCCTTTTATTGTGGCCAGCCTAAGGCACACCTGTGCAATACTCATGCTGTCTGATCAGCATCTTGAAATGCTACACCTGTGAGGTGGATGGATTATCTCGGCAAAGGAGAAGTGCTCACTAACACAGATTTAGACAGATTTGTGAACAATATTTGAGAGAAATAGTCCTTTTGTGTACATAGAGAAAGTCTTAGATCTTTGAGTTCAGCTTATGATGAATGGGGGCAAAAACAAAAGTGTTGTGTTTATAATTTTGTTCAGTGTAGTTCAATGGAGACTGCCTCACTGACACCCCCATGCTCTTAGATTCCATAATAAAACAGATACAGAGATGTGATGTCTCAACAACATTTTGGTGTGATATTATAAGAAACCACTAGATGGAAGTACAACAACATTTTTATCTTGTTTGGGATGACACTAGTTCTCACACTGTAGACTCATTTTTTCTAGGGTTCCGGTGCAGTGTAGAATGCTTTCTTGTTCCTGGTCATTTACTGTAAATGGGCCATTGGCAATGGATGGATGTTGAAAAACAGCTTTCCTCTGCACTGTGCATATTGAGATATTCTGTGCTTTCACCCCAGAGAGGGTATCTCAGTAGCAAACAGTTTGAGAATTTCTCTATAGCTAAACAAACACATTTTTTGGACTAAAAGGAATCACTATTCCAATAATGAGCTCATTTTACTCTGGGGCTGTGGATCTAAAACTATCCAAATCCATCAAGTGGTGGAATAAGGAAGCTGCTTGTCAAACGTAGATTAGTTAATGCGGAAAATATATGTTATAAATATGTCAATTAAATTATGAGTAACATAATTACATGTTTGATTTATTTTTGTATTGTGAATTCATGCAACACTCATACTTTGGTATTTCCTTTAATTTGATCACGTCTGTTTATTTGTAATGATAATAATCCAGATAAAGTACAGTCATTTTTTTATGTCCACATGTAAAACATTGTTTCAATAATTCTAAGAAATCAAATTGGAGGTGGCTGATGCTCCACTGGAATTTGCCAGAAATTGTATTTTAGAGAATGCATTTTTAGAGACAGATTGGACCGCAGATATTTATTGGCGTAATTTATATATATTTGGGAGGGAACCAAAGATAAATACCAATTCTCCCTCAGTCCACCCAATGCCAAACCTGACTGGTTAGTGTTAAAGAGATCATCTGAGAGCAATAACAGCAGAGTTGGTCAAAAGACAGCACACTGAAATGTTTAGGAAAGCAATGACTGAAGGAAAACCAGGTTAATGTGTGGACAACTTCTGTGTGTGAGCAATCAGTGGACCAAACAGATTAAGTGAATTGCGGATGTCATTAACATTCCTTTTAAGTGGCTGACAAAGTAATTTGCAGATAGAGAAAATGGAGGGTGAAGAGGAGGGGTCAAGGAGTGAAAGGACAATTTTTTTTATGTATTTTTAAGTACGGAAAGAGAATTGTGGAAACCAACCTGATACATTTCCTCCCGCCAATGGATCTGGAGTTTTTTGTTAAATTCTATTCTCTTTGGCTTAGGATGTTTTAATTTTTACACATTACATTCTACATAGGGTGACTTTGAGCTCCTGACACAATCATAAAGTTTCACAGCCTAGATTGTTGACATTTCTGGGCGGGAGAAGTCAAAAACCAATACTTAGGCTGTAGCTGAATTAATATGTTGACTACACCAAACTTTGTAGTCATACATGCACATATACAGCTCCGGAAAAAATTAAGAGACCACTGGCCCTTTTTCTTTCCTTTCCAAAAAAGTCGAAAAGGAATGTTTTGAGTGAGGAACAGAAGGGTTAAAATTAAGAGACCACTGCAAATTGAACGCTTCTGTTCCTCACTCAAAACTTTCCTTTTCACTTTTTTTAGAAAGGAAAGAAAAAGGGGCAGTGGTCTCTTAATTTTTTTCCGGAGCTGTATATTTAGTTTCATTACAGAGAACATTTTGACTGCAATGCAAAATTATAACTGGCAAAATTACAACCACACAACCCAGTAGTAATAAATAACACCTTACTCAGGGCTGCAGAAAGCCTAGTGATTATATCATGAACCCCTGTACATGTCTAGAGACAATAGACTCATTTCATTTGCTGAACACGTAAGCAACATTTCCATCTTCATACACTACCGTTCAAAAGTTTTAGAACACATCAATTCCTGTATTTATTGAAATGCACACCGTTTAATGTCTTAATGGACTCTGAAATTAAAGCATAGAATAAACAAACAATTAGAGACAAAAATAAATCATGGAATCATGTTGTTTATCAATGTAATCAATTTTTTGGCTCATAAAAGTTTTGCAGACATAACAGCCAAACACACTTGTGGCATTCTTTCTAAAATGGAAATCAAATATTGTTTGGAAAGTTCTTCCAAACACTGTTGCAGAGGTTCCCACAAATGTGATGAACTTGTAGGTTGCTTTGCTTTCACCCTTCAGCCCAGTTCATCCCAAGCCAGCTCAGTAGGGTTTAAGGCTGGAGACTGTTCTGGCCATTGCATGATTTGAAGCCTAACATCTTGTTCTTTTCTTCTAGGTAGTTATGACATAGCCTTGAGGTAGGTTTTGGGTCATTATCTTGCTGTAGGATGAACCCCTGACCAATTACACACATACCAGAGGGCAGAGATGTAAAAAGCACAATGTAAAAATACTCAACTGGCTGTGTTCAATACTTTAGGGAAGTATTTAATTAAGATCTAAGTAACCAGGTAAAGGGAGTTCAAAACTAACCAGTGATCAATTAAATAAAAAGGAAAACTGTAAATTATCGATTAAGGTCACTGGTTAGTTATGAACTCTGTGTACCTTTTAGCTCTATCTTAGAAACCTCCCAAAACTGGTGAACACAGCAGAGTACTTTTACATTGTACTTTTTACACCCCTGGCAGAGGGTATCGCATGGCACTGCAAAATGCTGTGGTAGTCATTTTGGTTCAGGGTGCCACTCACTTTGTGCAAGTCGTTGACTCTGGATCCAGCAAAAGAGCCCCAGACCATCACGCTTCCTCCTCCATGTTTGGCAGTTGGTGTCACACACTGAGGAACCATCCTTTTACCTACCCGTCGGTGTACAAAAACCCTGTGTGCTAAACCGAATATTTAAAATTTTAATTGAACCGTCCCAATAATAGTGGAAATATTAAAATGTATATAGCCTAGATTAGCTACATATTTAAATGCAGAATGTATTCTAACAAACATTTCATTGTGCCTGAAAATTTGAGCCCATATTACAGGGTTGTTTTTACTTTTCCAAATGTCTGTAAAAAGTATGAATATTGTAACAATTACGGCACCAGCTGATACACATAGCCTAATATGCACAACGATGCACTAGAGCATGGGTGTCAAACCGATTCCACGGAGGGTTTAGTGTATGCTTTTTTTTGTTTTTTCCTTAAAATTGCTTCCCAGTTCAGACCTAAACAACCAGAGGAGGGTATAACCTAACCAATTAACAGAACAAGGCAGAACAAGGCTGTAGCGACCTTCCTATAATATTAATTTACAATAAAGTCAATGACCCGATGTACAACTTCTATACAACTCCTATATAGGAGTTGTGACTCCTTTTCTGTTCCCTTGTTCAGTACTTCATCATCCTTTTCAACTATGCGAAGCAATGGTTTTCATTGACATGGTGCCATTGTTGAGAACAAGCAGTGTCCCTGATAATCATCTATATATTCAATCAGGAATGCCATAATCGGCATTCTGCATTCAATCCTGAAACCATTCCCTTTCTACATAACATCTGAAAAAGGAGCAAAACTTGTCATACTGATTGTCTAACGATCCACACGGACTGTTCCCTAAATTCGGTAGCAGCAACTCTTCCAACACACGATTCTTTCCCCTAAATGTTTTTTCCCAACAGAACATCTCATTTCAACTCTGAATGTCCATTGAATATTTCAAGACAATCTACAGTGAACAGAGACTGCAAACAAACTCTTAACTTTTTGAGTTCACTATTGCGGTCCTTCTGTTATTCTGCGACTCCATGAAGGTTGTTGTTTTTTAGCTTTTTCAAGCTTTTTTCTCATTATTTATTGCGCTATATCCACTATCTGGATACGAAAAGCACAAACAAGGACTGATCAAATAAACAATAGAAAGGTGATATAGAAATAAGTTATGTTCTGCCAGTCAATAGGTAAATTCCAGAAGTCTGACAGATAAGCAAATGAAATGTAATCAACTGTAAAATTAAATGACCTTCCCTTGGACTTAATAAAAAAAAAACTGCAAACCCTCCCCAAAAATTTAAATTGAACAAGCATGACCCTCTCCCATTTCCCTCCTTGTCTCATCATGTACAATTCCAATCTCTACCCAAATCCGATCGCTCCCTCTTCACTGAAAACATTTTGGAATTGGATATGCTCAGGGGGTACCTAAGTGGGAGAGACAGATAGAGGTGGCTCGACAGGTTAACTGTAAGCAATGCTCAACACGGATGGGAGACCAGGATAAGAGTTCAACTTGTCACCAGGAGATGACAGGATCATGCAGGCTTATTCAGGGGTGTCGGAGTATGAGGGGGTCATTTGGGGCAGGCAGGGCCAGTAATTGAACGGACTCTGAATGAATGTGCATGAATCTGCTGGTTGATGGTTTCCGTCTTGTGGGTCACTAGGCTGGTACCCAGAGGTTGTCCATCTAGTGTTTTAATTCTAAGTGAGGGATTAATAGGGATTAGTTTAGCCCCTAACTGGCGTGCTAAAGAATCATCAATAAAATTTCCTGCAGCACCCAAATCCACTATCCCCTCCACAAACTGAGTTACCCCTTTAACCTTCAATAGTGCTGCCACACAAAACTGCTCCTAGGTAAAGTTTCAAAAGATGAATACTTCTACCTGTACTTCAGTGGAGGAGCTTTATTCAGGCCTTCGCGGAGGGCGTATGGGACAGTTGCGGATCAGGTGTTTGTTATCCCCACAGTAGAGGCACAGGTGTTCACGGAGCCTCCGATGTCTCTCAATAGGTGTGAGAGGGGCACAGCCAAGTTGAATGGGCTCCGGGCCTGTAGACTGGGAAGGAATTATGACAGGTTGGAAGACTCCTGGTGATTGTAGTCGCTGGCGATCTACCAGTAGATTTTCTATAGCAATGGACTTGCGGATGTATTGGTTTAGGTTAGTAACATCGCCTCGATAAGACAGTTCTGCCTGCAACTCTCGGGTAAGGCCCCTATGGTATATAGTATGGAGAGCAGGTTTGCTCCATCCACTGCCAGCAGCCAGTATATGGATCTCAAGAGCATAGTCGGCGGAGCGACGACCCTGTTGCAGCTCACACAACAAATGATCCATGTGACGACCCAAGGTTGAATAGTCAAAGACCTCCTTAAAAAATGTGAGGAACTGAGGATTCGGAGGAGAGTTCCGGACTCTGGGCAGCCCATAGAGCTCTGGCCCACTCCAGAGTTTTGCCGTGAAAAGGGATTTAACAAAGTTCACCCTGTCCTTATCAGACATAAAATTAGTTTGGTGATGATCAATATACAAGTCACACTGCATTAAAAAACCTCTACATTTCCCAGGTGAGCCCTCGTACTTGTCAGGTAGCGATGAAGATGGACCTGAATGGGGTACTGCTGAGGTGCCTGATAACGGTGGAGCAGGGATGGCCTGGCGGAGGGGATGGCAGAGGTCATTTATGCCCTTCTCTTGTTGCGTCAGTCATTGCTGCAGCTCTGCTGAAACCATTACATTATGTTGGTGAGCTATTCTGTAACAAAGTACCACAGGCACAGGATGCAGGTTTATTGAAACTAATGCAAACACGGGGTAGACTTGAAAATGTGGTTGAATAAGGCAAAACAAGGTCCAAACACTTGAGATCCTAGAAAGGGGCTTGAAAGGTCTAAGGCTAGAAACACAGGTCAGTACATGAGAATATCTAGTAAATAACTGAAAGAAAATGCTTAGTAGAGTGCTCATAGAAACAACAGTTCCTCACAAATGAAACAGTGCAAGAAACTGAACTAAATAATGGGGCTGATGGGAAACAGGTGTGAACATGTGATTAGAATTCTGGTGATTGGGATCTGAGGAGTGAGCTGCATTCAGAGGATTGATGGCTAGGTTGAGGGAGTGAACTGTGTTCAAAGAATTGGTACAAAAACATTTACAGGAATGTAAACAGTGTTTTGCAAGCAAGGAGTGAGAAGGAGAGCAAAGAAATTAGCTTTGGAAGGCAGGACCTGATTTTTAACCAATCAGATGAAATGTTTATACCCCCATACTACAAAGTATTATCGGACACAGGCAAACAATGTCAGACTGCGCAGAAAGATAAACAATAGTTACCGGAGTTATGTAATTCCAGTTCTATTTCTTGGAGCTCTGCTCAATAGGGGGAGCTCTGCTCCTATTGGTTTACCCTTTGCTGCACATCGGCAGCCAGCCTGAGAATTTGAATGTACGCAGTCTGCGTCAGCCAATGGGTGTGTAGCAGCGTATATATTTGGCAAGCAATCCCACCGATCCTCCTCCCTTTTACTTCAGCTGACTCCAGTGTTTCGAAGATCCTGCCTTTGAAGAAAGAAGAATTTAAATGGAATTTTCCAAAACTTGCCATTGCGAGTCTCCTGTGCTGGACGGTAAGACCCAAGACTACTATATGGTCTATAGGGTTTTCACCACGCACATGAGGCCCTTCAACAGTGGCCCTGGAAGGTGCCATCTGCGCGCTCCTTTCTATGAAGGTTAGACAACACAGTTGGTGCCTTTTTTCTCTGTGGGGCATAGCTGACCGAGGATGCGCTCTCTTTTAAGTCCTCGTACTTGAGTCTTATCCTCCTAAGAAACAGTGTTTCTTTTGAGGATAAGACAGGAGATAGCTTATTGGGTTTTGTTCTCCCATCTTTTCCCCGGCAGCCCAATTTTGCCTCCTTTTAGAAGCACAGAGGGCCAGCTCTAATTGGTGTCTGTGGTATGGAGGAGGTAGGGTCTTTGGCCTCTCCCTCCATCTCTGTGGGCATGTCCTCGCACCAATTCTTCTGCAATCGTGTGACATGCAGCAACACACGTAGGGGTTTTCCTTGCTTATCGCCCCCACCCTGCAAGGGCAGTGCATTTGTGGAAAGGCATTGTTTTCACACCCACCCACGGGTAGTGAAGGGGCCCCTAGCCCCTGCTATGCCCTCTTTTGAGAGCTATGTAGAGGGCTCATGGTGCCCCATTTACAGGTGCTTGCTCCAGTGAAACACTTCTGCGCTTGTTAGAGTTGAGGGCAGAGAGTGTAGCCAGTGTTTGATCTTTGGCTGGAGCCAGTGTTTGGTCTTTGGCTAAGACACTGTTGCTCCGACAACAATGGACAGGGTGACTTTTCAGCTCTTTCTGAACAGTTTACCATTCTGGGCATCCAAGCCATCAACGGACAATACTGGCCCAGCTGATGATATCCTTATTTTGGCTCAAGAGGAGCTTCAAGATTGTTTAAGCCCACCCTCCACTTGGTATTCAGCCATGGCGGGATGGGATGACGTGTGTTCTGCCTCTGAGGTAAAACCCACAAAAAACTGCCTTTTTTGGTTATGGTGGGATGGTTGTTAGTCACGTGATGTCTGGGTCTATGGATTTCGTTCACGTGGCCACCTCAGACCAACTCCTGGTATCAGAGGTTTTCAGTGTCACAGTTGCTGAGATAACTGTTGCACCTGTTCCTCTGCTGTCCGCCGTTTCGGCCTATCGAAAACTGTCTTGGGTTATTAGAGTCGTTGGTAACCAAGGGTTACAGCTGACTCTCCCTGGTCTGTCCACCATGCAAGCAGCCCGTTAAAACCAGGTGCAGCAGTTACATCAGCAACTCTGACATTGAAAACAGCGCTGGGTTTTTAGAGTCGCCAGCAACCAAGGGTTATAGCCAATTCTCCTCAGCCTGTTTGCCCGGCATGATGTTCACTGACCATAGCACTGGGTTACTCGAGCCGTTGATTACCAATGGTTATGAACAACGCTTTTCTTCCTGTCTGCCTCAGTGGTCTCTGGCATTGGCATTACAGCTGTAACATTCCCGCCTAATTCCCTAATGGCCGACGTTCAGCCTTTATCTTCCTGTCTATTTTGGGAAAAGCCCCCCTCGGACAGTGGCGGCAAGGGCTGTGGAAAAACACAGAGTTTTTCTGGCTCAAGTACCACAGCTGAATGTGCTCCCACTCTCACTGTATTATCACAAGTGGAAACTGAGTTGCTCCCTGTCCCATTGGCTAGATTGAACGTTAAAAGTGTGTTATGCACTGCAGTTTCTTCGCCCCCACCGCCCAACCCAGGAAGACAGTTTTGGGATCCTCAGAAAAGACAGCTGATATGTCATTGGAAATAGCGGAGCGCTCGTTGTGGTTGCTATCTTCCCTTTACTTCCTTGTGCCAAAGAATACGGGGGGAGTGAGGCCGATTTTGGACTTACTCCTCAACAGGAGCATAGTCCAACGGCCTTTCCAAATGCTCACCACGAAACGCTTGCTGACAAGCATTTAACCGAACGACATCTGCACAAACGTGGATCTAAAGGATGCGTACTTTCATGTGCCGGTGGTCCCGTATCACAGAAAGTTTCTTTGCTACTCCTTTCAAAAGACTGCCTATGAGTTAAAGAGAATCCCGTTTGGGTATGCTCTGGCTCCATGCACGTTCTTCAAGTGTCTGGGAGCGGTATTGGAGCCTCTACATCAAAAAGGATTCAGAGTGCTGGCTTACCTGGACGGCTTACTGGTTCTGGCAAGCTCAGCCAAATTGGCTATGACCCACAATGCAACTCTGGTTATGCACCTGTTTTGTGGTGAATTGGAAAAAGAGTTCTCTGTGGCCTTGTCGGCAAGGAGTTTATCTGGGTCTCTAGTTGTCTCCATGGTGGAGCTTGTTGGATGCACAGTGAGACGCCATGCTAGAGATGACATTACCATAAAACTCTGGTGCCACAGCAACATAAGCGGTCGTTGGGGCCTCCGACTGCTAGGGAGCCCCCCGACTGATAGGGGAGAGAGGGCCCCAAATGAATATATACAGTTAAGCACAAAAGTATTCATACCCATGCCAAATTTTGAGCCATAGTGAAATTTTATTTGACCAATAGGTTTCTTCTGGCTGGAAATGACATAAACAAGTGACAAAACACGGTAAGGCATTGTGCTGGAGATACAAATGAATAACTTAACTATTTCTGTTTTTAGCCATGACTTGCAGTTGACTAGTAACTGACTAGATAACTACTGCTGTTCAGCTGTTCAGCTGTTCTCAATTTATAGGTGATTAGAATGCTCTCTCATGGTGGAAATTACAAGACCATTTTAAATGGTATAGAAACTTGCACTTTCTCAAAAATGTGCAACTATTTCAAGGGGTATGAATAATGTTGGACATGGCATTTTTTGTAAAAATGTGAAAAAAACAGAAATAGTTACGTTATTCATTTGTATCTCTAGCACAATGTCTTACCATGTTTTGTCACTTGTTTATGTCATTTCCAGCCAGAAGAAACCTATTGGTCAAATAAAAATTCACTATGGCTCAAAATTTGGCATGGGTATGAATACTTTTGGGCTTAACTGTATACGTGAACTGGTCACAACTAGACAAACTTATCTTTTTGAGAAGACATTTTTGCAACAAAGACATCACGGGCATCCCTTGCCCTGCTCCAAAGTCAAGGGCTGTACAGAAACATGACTCCGCTAACGTTCAATCACACACACAAAGCATACACCCACATATAATGTACGTATCTCACAAACACCATATAGTATATTTCTAATACTAATTATCCTGCTGCTCAAATACTTGAAAACATATAAGTACCTCATCTATCACTAGGCATTTGTTTGTGTGTGTTAAGGCTTTCCTCCCGTTTCCCAATGATCATAATTCATATTCAGCCTCACAAACATCTATTTACATATAATGTTTTATACAGTAGTTATGTCATATCAGTAGGCATTATTCAACTTTGAAAGAGTAAATAATGTCTACAGAACTGGCTATAGCTCCTGTCAGATTAACCCAACTATTTTGATTAATTGTAACAGGCTCTCTGCCACATTTTTGTAATCGTTAGTGTATTTATGTAGGTTTTTCATTCTGGAGTGAAAACTAAAAGATTTGACAGAAACTGGCTATGGGATGTAAAAGAGAGAAGAGTAAAACGAGAACTTCAAACAGTGCTACTTTTTCAAAGTCTCAAAGGGAGAGAGAGATTAACAATTACTTAAATTACTGTTGTAATATCTATATGCGCCGCAGTTTGTGTTTCTTAATAAATAAGCAAAGCTAAATAGTACGCTTATAAATGGAAGAATGAGTGTTGGGCAATTTGTACCCTATGTGTAGTTTGTCGGAGGCTGAGCCAAAGCAGATTGTAGCTTGCCTGCCCCACATTTTTTCCCCTACAGCTCACCAGCTGATGTGTTTATCTACACTGTACCTATACATGTATAATATAAGTAGGAACTGTTATAATCTACATTTAATGTTGTGATTACATAGGACAGGTAAGATGTGGTAACGTCCTTGAATTTCACACTCAGACACAATTCTAGCCTACACTTTTGCCTTTTCACTGGAGATTTGTGTTTTCTTCATTTTTGGGGTGATATTTGTAAGCATTTTAAATGAAGCGCCAGCAGGGAGCTAAATAAGCTGGCTCTTTCAGAAGCCAGAAGAGCCAGCTTATCAAAAAGACTCATTGGGGAATGCCCATCATTAGTTTCCACACCTGGCGTCACATGACCATAACACTTTCAGAATGTTTCGAAACATTGTTTCCAATGCAGTGAGTTTCAAAAGGATCGAAACAGCATCGAGGGTGAGGGCCAAGCTGCCCAACACTAGTAATATTTAAATAGTAGTTATGTTGCCAGGTTTGTTTTGTTAGAATGACTATTAGTCAAGTTCCCTTAGTCAAGTGCTATGTGCTCCCTTTCATTTTCTTTGTGTCTGGCAGGTGCCTGAGTAGAATTATCCAGCCCATTTTTCCTTCTGTTTACAGTATTCTTATTGATCTCATTGATCCATGCACATTTGTTTTGTCCCTAATGTCTATCTCCCTATCTCTATCTCCCTCATAACCACATTTGACACAACTGGCCTTACCTCGATACCTCATCCAACTGGCATCGGCATCCATATTCAAGGATATCAACTGAGAACCTTTCTTGTCTGTAGTTGCTGTCTATGTGTATGAATAAATGAAGATGACTGGATTCATCCTCTTCTTCCTATTATTCCCACATTATGACAAATGTGCCATGGCTGTTGAACGGAACTAGTAACTACAACCTAAGGTATAGTCCACTTCTACGTATTTTATTGTGCTACAACATAAAATCAGGGGTTGAATATAAGAACAATTCCAAGGCTTATACAGTAAAGTCCATTATTATCAAACAGAGAGAATATGGCACCACTTTGAATCTGTCTTGAACAGGGTGCCCTCAAAAGCTTAGTTTGAAATACTGTAATGTTGTAATATTGTAATATGAAATGCAACGTCCCTCCTCCCTACCGCGTTCTTGGTTGGAACATAACTGTTTTAAAAAAATACATTTATCTCAATGAGACAACCTGTATAACTAAAGGTTTATTTAAAAAAAAAAAACGTATGACTATCCAGGCGAGAATGGCATTAGTCAGAGAGGCCACCAAAAGGCCTATGACAACTGGAAAGGAGCTTGTCTTCCACAATGCTGACGCTGCAACCCGCAAAAATACTCTGGGTGCTTCACAAAACTGGCCTTTATAGGAGAGGGTCGAAACGAAAAAAGAAAACAACTAACGTCAAATCTAGAGTTTGCCAGAAGGCATATGTGATACTCTGAGACCAAGTAGAAAATTCTATTGTCTGTTAAGACCAAAATTGAACTTTTTAGCCTCAACGCTAAGCACTGTGCTTGGCACAAGCCTAACACCACACATCATCCTGAGAACACCCTGCTGTAAAAAGCATGTTGATGGTAGCATCATGCTATGGGGCTGCTTTTCTACATCAGGGCCTAGAAAGCTTATGAAGACAGAAGGCAAAATGGTTGCAGCAAATTATAGAGAAATCACATAAGAGAACCTGTTGACGTTTGCAAGAGACCAGGGATTCAAGAGATGATTCATCTTCCAGCAGATCAGTGAACCCTAATATACAACTAAAGCCACACTGGAGTGACTCAAAAACAAAAATGTTAATGTCCTGGAGTGGCCCAGTCAGAGCACAGACCTTAGACCAACTGAGAATATGTGGAAAGGCCCCTGTCCAAATTGACAGAGCTTTAGCAATTTTGCTAAGAAGAATTGGCAAAAAATGCTGTATACAGATGTGCAAATCTTGTAGAGACTGAAAAATAGACACATGACTGTAATTGCAGCTAATAATTTTTAAAAAAAAAATTATTTTCTGTTTTGGATTTGTAATTTAGAACAATTTGTAGATTTTTTTTTATTTGGACATTGTGGACTTTGTGTGGATCTGTAGCAAAAACTCTTTGTGTGGATGAGTAGCTTTGTGTGGATCAGTAGCAAAAATAAATTTGATTTTGTGTTGTAACACAATAAAATGTGCAATAGTCTAAGAGGGTGAATAGTTTGAGCCATTGTATAATCTTGCGTGGGCGAGCTCTTCTATGCATACGCAACAATTGCCACTAAACTAAGGTAATAAAAAAAAATGTTACAGGAGGAATCCTTTTTGTTCCAGAATTCTAATTTTGGTTCCAAGTGCTACACTTGAGTTCCATGTAGTAACACGGGATCTACAAAGAGCTTAAATATGTTGTACCTGGAACCCAAAAGTGTTCTCCAATTCAATTCCACCTCTGGCAATTAACAACAACACTGTTAGTTCAAAAAATATAAGCGCCCCTTTTTTCATTTTGCTCTAGACAGTTGATGTTTAAACATTAAGGCAAACAAAATACAATTAATAAAAAGTAATTTTTCAGATAAAATTAGTTATTGATGCAAACATATACATCTAAAGAAAACCATTTTAAAACTGTTTTTGGAATCTCCAAAGATGAATGTATTAGGATTTGTCTGACTATCATGCAAGATTTATATGCTTTGATTGGCGATACTACTAAAACCAATAATTCTTGAACTGGCAATAATACTGAATGTTGGACGATTGCTTCAGAGCCTTAAAAAGAAGGACAGATCCTTGGACCACTGATAGCAGTTTAACGCATCTTCATCAGATGCTTTGATTCCATTAATTAATGGACAGCTGCAGTACATGCAGAGTTTCAGGGAGAAAAAAGGAGGCAATTAGCATGTCATTTCCTCATCAGGAAGGAAGCCCTCAAAATGGCAAATACAGGATTACAGGCTGGCTGAGCCTAAATGACTGGACCACCTTGTCTTTTGATATGCAGCTGAAAATACACTCCTGCTACTACATATAACGGGGAGATTTGCCAAACTGACATTTCAGTATCTTTAATATGTAACTAAAGTTTTGCTCTGTACTGAAACTGCTCTATCTTGATAATGCAGCTAGATCTGCCATAACAGACACAACATATTTTATTGTTTTCTCCAATTTCACTCCAGTACTGCAAAGCCAAAAGCTCTGGGATTTCTTTTTAACAATTTCTCATCAATTATAAAGAATGAGTTAAAAAATCTTAACATCATAGATAAAGGATCTTAAGCTAGCATTTACAGTGCATACGCTATACCACAGCGAAACATTTAGCATTTGGGTTAGTGGTTGCCAGGGGCCAAGTTAGTTGTCAGACTTGCAGTCCACAATGCCACTTATAGAGACATAACATGCTAAATTTAATACTTGTTTAAAATATGTGATGCTTTTGAATGTCTCTGTAGGAGAAGTTATTAATTTACTTGCCATAAAAGCTTTTACTGGCATGGTACAATGTATGGTTACAAATATGCACAGCGTATTTTGTCTCAGCCAGGAGAAAGGTAAGACAATGGAGATACAGTAGGTTTTTCAGTAGGTTTTTCTTTACTTTTCAGTACAGTAGGTTTTTATTTATTTGCTTTTTCACCCCAATATCTGATTAAGTTCCTGCTTCCTAAAACCTGAAAGTCGCCTGCAACCGACTTCCATCCGCTAATGGTTAAAGTCACTTTTCTTCTTCATCATTTGAAAATGTAAAACTTACAGTCCACACAATCCTGTGAGCGATAGGAAGAAAAAAACATACAGCCTAAAATTATGCCGAATTGTAAAATGTGTGAACATAAATCATACTTACTACTCAACACTTTATTTATACAAGTAATAATGTGGTGTGTTATTCTGAAAGTACGTATAGGGGTTCTGGAGACTAAGGATAACCAGAACTAAGGAGTTCCTAATCTGTATTCCGTATGGTACCGATCGGTTAAACGCGACTCACAAATATGGAACACCACTCTCAAATATGCACCAGCCTTGACAAATATGTGGAGCAACTCACAAATATGTAAGGCTACTCACAAACGTAATGCAAGTCACAAATCTGTAAAATGCATATGGCAAATTCTGTAACATTTACAAAAACATGATTCAACATAAAATACGGTCTTACATTTATTTGCAAATCATTCTTTGTTTTTGTTAATGATCATTTGTTTTTGGATTTTGACATATGTTTGTGAAATTATATGCATATATTTCTTGAAAATGATTTTTATTTGACAGCAACATTGTTTTTGTGACTTGCTGTATATATTTGCGATTTGCTACTTACAAGTTAACAACATTTTGATAGAAATCGATCTCCATAGCTTTTATTTTTGAAATTTTATCCTTATCAAATTAACCATTTCAAAATTACATAACATTTTTTACATTACTGTAGTAATTTGCTGGCCTAGACCCTGAGCTATGAGCTAAATGCCATGAGCTGAGTACAACCAAGCTATACACCGATCAGCAATAACATTATGACCACTAACAGGTGAAGTGAATAACACCGATAATCTCGTTATCATGGCACCTGTCAGTGGGTGGGATATATTAGGCAGCAAGTGAACATTCTGTCCTCAAAGTTGATATGTTAGAAGCAGGAAAAATGGGCAAGTGTAAGGATCTAAGCGACATTAACAAGGGCCAAATGATGGCTAGACGACTGGGTCAGAGCATCTGCAAAACTGCAGCCCTTGTGAGGTGTTCCTGATCTGCAGTGGTCAGTACCTATCAAAAGTGGTCCAAGGAAAGAAAAGCGGTGAACCAGTGACAGGGTCATGGGCGGCCAAGGCTCATTGATGCACGTGGGGAGCAAAGGCTGGCCTGTGTGGTCCGATCCAACAGACGAGCTACTGTTGCTCAAATTGCTGAAAAGGGTAATGCTGGCACTGATAGAAATGTGTCAGAACACACAATGTATCTCAGTTTGTTGCGTATGGGGCTGCGTAGCCGCAGACCAGTCAGGGTGCCCATGTTGACTCCTGTACCACTGCCGAAAGCGCCCACAATGAGCATGTGAGCATCAGAACTGAACCACCGAGCAATGGAAGAAGGTGGCCTGGTCTGATGAATCACGTTTCCTTTTACATCACGTGGATGACCGGGTGCGTGTGCATCACTTACCTGGAGAACGCATGGCACCAGGATGCACTATGGGAAGAAGACAAGCCGATGGAGGCAGTGTGATGCTTTGGGCAATGTTCTGCAGGGAAACCTTGGGTCCTGCCATTCATGTGGGTGTTACTTTGACACGTACCACCTACCTTAGCATTGTTGCAGACCATGTGCACCCTTTCATGGCAATGATATTCCATGATGGCTTTGGCCTCTTTCAGCAGGATAATGCACCCTGCCACAAAGCAAAAATGGTTCAGGAATAGTTTGAGGAACACAACAACAAGTTCAAGGTGTTGACTTGGCCTCCAAATTCCCCAGATCTCAATCCAATCGAGCACCTGTGGGATGTTCTGGACAAACAGGTCCGATCCATGGAGGCCCCACCTCGCAACTTACAGGACTTAAAGGATCTGCTGCTAACGTCTTGGTGCCAGATACCACAGCACACCTAGTGGAGTCCATGCCTCTACGGGTCAGGGTTGTTTTGGCAGCAAAAGGGGGACCTACACAATATTAGGCAGGTGTGTTATGGCTGATGGGTGCAAGTGGCAATGCTAACTGACGCAGTGAGTAACAAGTAGCTAGTATATCGCCTCAGTGTGCTTTGGTCTCCTCTGTAGTCTACGTGTCCAAGACTGTTCATAATGCAATTTTGAGTGCAACTGACATCTCCATTTGAAATCTTACAATTTGCAAATTGAACTGGGAAGCATGGAAGATCTATTGGATATCAGCCCAGAATCAAGCCGTCCATCCCTAAATCAAAAAAAGTATTGTTAAATTTACCATTACTGCACCAGCTAATTTGACTGAATACACATTTGGATTTACAGCAACAACCAGGGGATGAATACTCCATTGGAAGTTGGTGATGATTAGGTAGCTGTTGTATTTTGGTATGATAGCCAAATTTGACCTTGATACCGGCAGTGGCAGCATACCCATTTGTGCAGTCAGGAGGGGTGCCCCACTTGCTAATGCAATTTTTAAAAAATGTTTCATATATTTTCTAATGTTAGAAAGTCTCATACAAGTGTGGTAAATGTGTTTACATTTTTGTGTATAAAATATTTATTGTTAAAACAAGCTTTTCAGTTACCTACTACTCTGTCAGAAGGAGATCTGGCCATTGGGCCATATGCCCAACGAAGTATACATTTATTGAGGGAGGGCTGGGCCAATGAGACACTAGAGATTCCATTACAAAAATTCATCAAACTTTCACAGCAAAGTGTTAATGGACCACTTTGTGGCATTGTGAACGAACGGGTCTTAATCTATTCTTCAATAGTTCTCAATATTGGGTATTGCCTAGAAGGCGCCAAAGAGTAA
This sequence comes from Esox masquinongy, assembly GCA_016801175.1. Classification (NCBI taxonomy): domain Eukaryota; kingdom Metazoa; phylum Chordata; class Actinopteri; order Esociformes; family Esocidae; genus Esox; species Esox masquinongy. The sequence continues at coordinate 93,533 of JACXGI010001122.1, forward strand.
GCAATACAGTCACTCAATCACTGTCATCATGGGATACCATGGAAGTGCATGAAAAAAAGAGATTGGAACAGATATATAGCATCAAATGACATTAACTTGAAAACATATGCCGGTAAAATATACTTGCTGGCATTGCTGTCAGTGGCTGCACACTTCAGGAATACTTTGCAAATCTTAATGAACTTTTACCAAAGCTAAACCATTAGCAGCTATTAAAAATTATTTCAGAACCCAGAACTGTTTTAGTGGACTTTGGAATTTGGACATTGATAAAGCGGATGGCAAGGAACAGAACGAGAGAGGAGTGGGACCAGCGAGAGAGGTTGGAGGTGTACGAGGAAGTCGGACGAGCTACTGATCAACGGGGTGCAGTGATGAGCAGACGAACCAGTGGACATCATACTACATTCAACGCTTGCTAAGTATAATAAAAAGGGACGCGATCATTCTGTAACCTACTCCTTGTAAGAGGGCGTCACAGGGTGGCAGTGGGTGTGTCACTCAGTAACCATGTTTGTCCTGACAGATGGCGAGATCGGGAAGGGACGCAAGGCAGAGTGTGGACGGTGGACTATAGTGAACGACAACTGCACCAGGTCGATTGGGGATTGGAACAGGGACACGGAGGGACCCAGGGCAATCAGGCACTGCCTGTTTCCGTAAGTGGACATTCTCTAGCGTGGTAATCGGCACTATAAAGACTGGGCAGGAGACACTTATCTGTACTGGCCGTGGGGATCCGTGACCAGTACAGGATATTTTAACCGCAATATTATCATTGTCTCTATGTAATTTTATGTCGTGTATCGCCAGGGAGGGAGGTAACCAGCTGTCAGGAGGAGGCTAAGTGGGTGCTGTCCATAACGAATGCTTAGAGGGACGGGTACAAAGCAGTGAATACTAATGAAGCATAGCATGTAGCTTCCTTTATTGTTATCAATGCGTGAATTGGTGGCCCAATCCCAATGTCCACACTCAGAGACTCACAGACTTTGAAGCGCGTTCTCGCTAAGTCTGTGAGGGCTTAGGGCTGTCCCACTGTCAAATCATCAAGTGCGCAAGGGCTCTTTCGCAGACATTTTGAGCCCTTTATGCACCCTTTTCTTAAGTCTGCATTTCTGCAGACTTTGCCTGAGAGAATTGCCCACAGTTCATAGCGTTGTGACGTGAAACACGGGGGTTACCAGGGGAGGCCCGGATGCGAGAGAAAAATCCCGGCAAACCCGCTTTATAAAAGAAGAACAGTAAACTGCACTACATTAACAAGGATTTAAGATGGCAGATAGAACACATGAAATCAGAGGAATGTACTCACCTTATTACACACCTAGTATATTCAACTATTTATTTTAGTTTTTGCTTAACAATTCTGTTTTGACCAAAAATAGTACACTGATTATTGACAAATATAGATTGTTATTGACAATTACCTCTCGTCCACTGTGTAGGGAAAGAGCCTGCAAGACACATAAATCAGGCAGTCGGTCTATTAAGTGCCTTGGCCGCGAAGAAAGTAAAAAATGTAAAATAAAAAGTCCCAAACCCACAATACTGTGCAATGTTTCAGCGTCGTCAAGGTAACATAATAAAGTAGCAAAGTGCTGTCCCATTACTATTTATAGCATTTAGAGCCCTTGCAACCTCTTGCACTCAATCACTTACCAGGTGACATCAGTTAAGTCTGTGAGGGTTCAGGGCTTAGGGTTTAGGGGGGACATTGGGATTGGGCCAATGTTTGCTGGGTACTTATTCCCTGGGGGATGTACCATTTGTGTGGACTATAATTTACTGTGGCTACTTACCTGTCGGTTCTGTGAATGTCTAATCCCTGGTGTTACTTCTTATCTGCATTTATGAAATTATGAAATTAAAGTAAGTTTGTAACTCATCTCGGGTTGGGCCGTCTGTGAGCCTGGGAGATCTCGCTTGGCGGCACTTGGCCGCGACATATATAATTCGGTGCTCAATGGAAGTAGCTTAGTTATAGCCATGACTTGAACATAATGTCTGAAAAGGAATCCACCCTGAGTTGTCAATCACAGTTAGACTAACCAGCTGTGTCATGTTTAGCATCTGCCATCACCTTGCAAAACTATTATACTGTAAATACTACAGTGTAGATAACTAGCAAGACAACCTTGTCATAAATATTGAGGTATTGTTTGATCAATCCTTTAATAGCCTTAATTTTAATGGTTACTTTTGGTCAGACAAGATTGTCTCCCTCTTGTTTCTCCATGCAAGTGGTTTGATCCAGAATGCATACAATAATTATTGTTCTAGCCAACAATCTAGTAATATTTTCTGTCAACCTAACATAACTATGTTTCTTGGTCCGGCGTTATAGATTTGCAGTCAATTTTTGATTGTTGACTTTTATGTTTATGTTGTAAGCTAAATCGGTGCTTGCTACTTGGCAGTATTATTTATTGTTGCCCTGCATTTTAACAAAGCATAAGATTAGTATACGTTTTATTTCTTTGAGCAATTATTTATTGCTTGAAGGGACTGCAGTGTATGTATGACAGGTGAAAGGGTGGAAATAGGCTGACAAGGTTAATCCCCACACAATAGACAATCATTTCTCTGTCACCTAGCACAGTCATGACCTTCAGCATGATGGTATACCACAGGCAGTGAAAAACATCTCAATAAGGGTACCATTTGGGGCATACTTCCACATGGCCCATTAGACAGTAGGACAATCATTATTATGGGTTACCAGGGTCACAATAGGCCATTGGAAACCTTATGGGGTCCAGGTTGTTTTGGTGATGATAGGGAGAATCCTCAGCAGGAGAACCATCTGGTTCTATACTGTAGGGTTTTGAATGCCATCATTGTGCTATATTCCAATTTGACTTCATCACCATTACCATACAAACTGAGCACTGTATACGTATTCATATACATGATACTTGTAAATACTCGTAAATATTCTACCCTCCTCTATTTGCCTTATTACACATTTAATTTTGCCATTTGTACTGCATTTGCCTCATTGCAAATCTACACATTCCACTGGTAATATACAGTATCTCACAGAAGTGAGTACACCCCTCACATTTTTGTAAATATTTGATTATATCTTTTAATGTGACAACACTGAAGAAATGACACTTTGCTACAATGTAAAGAAGTGAGTGTACAGCTTGTATAACAGTGTAAATTTGCTGTCCCCTCAAAATAACACAAAACACAGCCATTAATATCTAAACTGCTGGCAACAAAAGTGAGTACACCCAAATTGAAAATGTCCAAATTGGGCCCAAAGTGTCTATATTTTGTTTGTATTTTCCAGCACTGCCTTAACCCTCTTGGGCATGGAGTTCACCAGAGCTTCACAGGTTGCCACTGGAGTCCTCTTCCACTCCTCCATGACGACATCACGGAGCTGGTGGATGTTAGAGACCTTGCGCTCCTCCACCTTCCGTTTGAGGATGCCGCACAGATGCTCAATAGGGTTTAGGTCTGGAGACATGCTTGGCCAGTCCATCACCTTTACCCTCAGCTTCTTTAGCAAGGCAGTGGTCATCTTGGCGGTGTGTTTGGGGTCATTATCATGTTGGAATACTGCCCTGCGGCCCAGTCTCCAAAGGGAGGGGATCATGCTCTGCTTCAGTATGTCACAGTACATGTTGGCATTCATGGTTCCCTCAATGAACTGTAGCTCCCCAGTGCCGGTAGCACTCATGCAGCCCCAGAACATGACATTCCCACCACCATGCTTGACAGTAGGCAAGACACACTTGTCTTTGTACTCCTCATCTGGTTGCCGCCACACACGCTTGACACCATCTCAACCAAATAAGTTTATCTTGGTCTCATCAGACCACAGGACGTGGTTCCAGTAATCCATGTCCTTAGTCTGCTTGTGTTCAGCAAACTGTTTGTGGGCTTTCTTGTGCATCATCTTTAGAAGAGCCTTCCTTCTGGGACGAGAGCCATGCAGACCAATTTGATGCAGTGTGCGGCTTATGGTCTGAGCACTGACAGGCTGACCCCCAACCCCTTCAACCTCTGCAGCAATGCTGGCAGCACTCATACGTCTATTTCCCAAAGACAACCTCTGGATATGACGCTGAGCACGTGCACTCAACTTCTTTGGTCGACCATGGTGAGGCCTGTTCTGAGTGGAACCTGTCCTGTAAAACCGCTGTATGGTCTTGGCCACCGTGCTGCAACTCAGTTTCAGGGTCTTGGCAATCTTCTTATAGCCTAGGCCATCTTCATGTAGAGCAACAATGTATTTTTTGAGATCCTCAGAGAGTTCTTTGCCATGAGGTGCCATGTTGAACTTCCAGTGACCAGTATGAGGGAGTATGAGAGCGATAACACCAAATTTAACACACCTTCTCCCCATTCACACCTGAGACCTTGTAACACTAACGGTTTACATGACACCGGGGAGGGAAAATGGCTAATTGGGCCCAATTTGGACATTTTCACTTAGGGGTGTACTCACTTTTGTTGCCAGCGGTTTAGACATTAATGGCTGTGTGTTGAGTTATTTTGAGGGGACAGCAAATTTACACTGTTATACAAGCTGTACACTCACTACTTTACATTGTAGCAAAGTGTCACCTCTTTAGTGTTATCACATGAAAAGATATAATCAAATTTTTACAAAAATGTGAGGGGTGTACTCACTTCTGTGAGATACTGTACATATACCTAATATTTGTAAATACTTGTACATTTTCTGCCCTCCTCTATTTGCACTTCAGGTTAGATGCTAACTGCATTTCGTTGTACTGTACTTGTACTGTTCAATGACAATAAAGTTGATTCTAATCTAAATTGTAACTAGCAGAAACAGACTGAATAACATATACATATTCCCTAAACATTCAAACAATCAAAAGGACCTTCCTTCTTCCTTAGGGTGGACTTCTTCAGCAATGTCATTTAATGGCCTATTCCATCATTGATAATGGAATGATTGTCACAGAAAAAAGTACAATACTCAGCTCCAGTGATAGTTTCTGCCGGCAGGGAAGGGGTCTCATTTTAGCCTTATCAGGACAGCTATTGTGTATATAGCAAGTAATCACATGAAGATAAAACAAGGCACGTGTGCTGTATCACAGTGAGATATTGGGATAGCCATCATGTGGAACCCTTCACCTGCACTGTGAGATATTAAATCACATACATATCAATTTGAAACATTAGATTGGCTAATTTTAGAAAATGGTGGTTCCGAACAACGGTCCTCTTTCCTTTCTATTCATCAGTCCTTTACCAGGGTAGAGAGGATTTGAGGATTTGCTTGGTGGAAAGGGGAAGGTGTGTGGGTTAGGTTACTTTCATGGGTTATGTTACTGTCGGGCTGGGAAAGCAGTTTGGTGTGGGCCTGGCAAAGTTGTGGATTCCAGCTTTTACTAACATGGGGACGTGTGTGAGTAGTGAGAGGTTACTAGCCACATCGTTTTGAATTGGTTGGTCACATTGTGGTTCCCACGTCGGTTGGGAGCTCAGCGAACTGATGGTTCTCCAGCCAGAAGTTTAGGACACCTGCCAGGATTCTGAGGTTGACTATGAGCTGGATCTCTGCTGAGTTGAGTCACTTCCTTCGTGGCCTGTTTGAAGTGTGAGGTGTGAATGTAAGTCATCTGATCTTGGCATCTTATTGCATTCTTAGTGTTCAGGAGGTTCTAGAATGGGTCTTTCCAGCACAGTTCCAGTGGTCCTTCTCGAACATGGTCCTTACCCACACCCATTAGCCTGGTTCCAGTCGTGATGTGGGTTGTCACCGGGAGGGGGATGGGCTGCTACAACCTGCAAATGCTTAGCTCAAATACAGTCAATTCATGCTCTACAATAGTTTATCATGGTGTCATCCACTACATGTAGTTTCACTGGGCTCCTAGGAGCGGAGGCCGGGCGTCCCATGGGTTTTCCCATAACAGTCTTGTCTGGGCTAAGACCTATTTTCCCAGTTAGAACCTGCTGTAGAACCTGTATTCTTTTGAGTCTTGTTCCCTCTAAGTTGTTTTATTTGTTCATTCAGGGTTTGGTTTACTGATGTTTGATTACCAGGGCTACAATAATTTCTTATAGCACCCAGGCAGTGAAAGAAGGCTCCATGTCACCTGCATCTCCATACTCCATCATAACATGATCTCCAATCTACAGCACATTACAGTGTCCATATCAAACTAGGTATTGTTTACCTGGAAGGGAACTTGTATGCACCTAATTTCGCTTTAAAATAATTGATTACACGAAACAAATGTAACACATTTACAGCTTAAATATACAACAACAAATGTCCTTATTACAATTCCATTTCCATTATTTGCTCAACATATTTTGCATAAGTTGAAGAATTATCAATTGCAAAAGGATCATACAGACAATCGTCAGTTTTATTAGCTAAATAGCTCTGTTTCAGTCACCTCTTCACTTTGTGCTTTTATTTCAGGAAACCCCAGCCAAGCTTCTAACTGTTGCCCTAAATCACCCAAAAACACAGTAAGACTGGGTTCACTTGCCCATCAGTATTTTCAACAATTTATCAATTATCAAATTATCAAAGAAGACATCTGCAGGGAACACTTTCAGTTAATGTTTAATATTTTTTTCTACAAAATGTTTCCAAGTGCCTGAGATTTCCCAGCGAAATGTTCTCGTTGGTCTATCTGTAAGTTTGCTTTTACTTGTAGTCTCGTCATACTCGCTTTAGACACTCCCAGTACAATCACCACACACAGTGAACCAAAAGATATTTTACAGGAATTTGTAAAACATTTCTACATGGTATTTTTTTAAGAGAATGTAAAATGACATGTTTCTGCAGATTATTTGTCTTATTTTCTTAATATTTTTCTGTTGTTTGACAGTTTTTTGTGTACTTATAGTAGGCTTGCATACCACTCCACCAGTCCCACATCCGGTGCAGAGATCACATTCCTCTTTTTAGTCGAATCATAAGTTATTTCTAAATTGAATATTTTATTTTACAACCCTGTTTCCAAAAAAGTTGGGACGCTGTATATGAAAACAGAATGCAATGATGAGCAAATCTTTTTAAACGCTATAATCAATAGAAAATACACAACGTATCAAATGTTGAAACTGAGACATTTTATTGTTTCTTGAAAAGAATGTGCACGCTTTGAATTTGATGCCAGCAACACATTTCAAAAAAGTTGGAACAGAGGCAACAAAAGACAGTTTAATTTCAACAAAAGACTGGAAGATCATTCCAGAGAGGATGGGTCTGTCAGAAGTGAGGATGGGGAGGAGTTCATCACTCTGTGAAAGACTGCGTGGGCAAATAGTGCAACAATTTAAGAATGTTTCTCAATGTAAGAACGTTTCTCAATGTAAAATTGCAAAGAGTTTGGGGATCTCATCATCTACGGTACATAATATAATTAAAAGATTCAGAGAATCCAGTGAAATCTCTGTATGTAAGGGGCTAGGCCGAAAACCAAAATAGGATGGCTGTGATCTTCAGGCCTCAGACGGCAATGCATTAAATACAGACACGATTCTGTAGTATAAATCACACAGTATGTGGCTGCATCCACAAATGCAAGTTAAAAGTCTACCATGCAAAGAAAAAAACATGTATAAACAAGATCCAGAACCTCCGCCACCTTAACTGTGCCCGAGCTCATTTTAGATGGACTGAGGCAAAGTCAAAAACTGTCCTGTGGTCTGACAAATCAAAATATGAAATTATTTTTGGGTATCATAGATGGCACATCCTCCGGACTAAAGAGGAGAGGGACGATCCGGCTTGTTATCAGCGCACAGCTCACAGTGATGGTACAGTATGGGGGTGATGGTACAGTATGGGGGTGCACTTGCACAACCTCTGAGTGGCATGAGTGACTTGCACATCTGGGAAGGCACCATTTATCCTGAACAATATATGCAGGTTTTGGAGCAATATATGCTGCCATCCAAATGTCATTTTCAGGGAAGGCCTTGCTTATTTCAGCAAGAAAATGCCAAACCACATTCTGCACATATTACAACAGCATGGCTCTGTAGTAAAAGAGTCTGGGTGCTAAACTGGCCTGCCTGCAGTCTAGACCAAGCACCTATTGAAAACTTTTGACGCATTATGAAACGAAAAATATGACAAAGGAGACCACGGACTGTTGAGCAGCTGGAATCCTATATTAAGCAAGAATGGGAATACATTTCACTTTCAAAACTACAGCAACTGGTCTCCTCAGTTCCCAAACGCTTACAGAATATTGTTAAAAGAAGACGTGATGCAACACAGTGGTAAACATGCCCCTGTCCCAACACTTTTAAAATGTGTTGCTAGCATCAAATTCAAAATGGGCATGTATTTTTCCAAACACAATAAAATTTGTCAGTTTCAACATTTGATATGTTGTCTTTGTACTATTTTCAATTAAATATAGGGATAAATGATTTGCACATCATTGTATTGTGTTTTTATTTGCATTTTACACTGCATCACAACTTTTTTGGAAACAGGGTTGTACCATAACAGAAACAACTTCACCTTATCCCCTAGCAGTCTTCCCAGGTTGATGTTTTTCCATCTTGTATTCTCAACTCAACCTACAGACAGGTGACAAAATAAAGGAAAACCCTGAATAAATGCGTGGAGGAATATAATTAATGCAGATGCTTCCATGCAAGGGTACTGCATGATACAAATAAGCAATCAACATAACATCATAGTCTGTGGCTTGAATAAAAATGCTGAACAGATCCAATTTTGGATCAAGATGGCAAGATGAAAGTGACTTTGAGACAGAGGTCATTATTGGGGCACAGATGACATCAGTCTCACAAAGACTGCTCGACTAGCTAGCGTTTCAATAGGAATAGTGACTAATAGTAACTCACATTGCATTTAGATCTATGGGCCAGACATAATTAAATAGGGTGGGAAATTGTTGTTGAAAGCATACATTCAATGACCGTGATGCTCATGCACTAGTTCGACATGTGAGGAAAAAACAGAAGAGCAACTCATTCCCAGGTGACTGAGGATGTCAATGCAGGACGTGATCAGACTGTGTCATGAAGAACAGTCCATTGAAAACTACATAGACAGGATATAATAGTAGGGTTGCAGTGCATGAACTCTTCATTACAAAGGTTTTTCCTTAAATTTGTCACCCGTCTATAGATATACAGTATCAGTCAAAAGATAGGACGCACCTACTGATTCAAGGGAATTTCTTTTGGTTTACTATTTCCACATTTTAGAATAATAGTGAAGACATCAAAACTATGAAATAGAACATATGGAATGACGTAGCAACCAAAAAAGTGTAAAATAAATCAAAATAAATATATATATTTTAGATTCTTCCATGTATCAATCAATCAATCAAATTTATTTATAAAGCCCTTTTTACATCAGCAGTTGTCACAAAGTGCTTTTACAAAACACCCGGCCTTAAAACCCCAAGGAGCAAACAACAGTAGTGTTGAATTTCAGTGGCTAGGAAAAACTCCCTAAGAAGGCCGAAATTTAGGAAGAAACCTAGAGAGGACCCAGGCTCAGAGGGGT
>JACXGI010001123.1:0-102594 GCA_016801175.1 Esox masquinongy
CTCTCATAACACCTGAGCAGTGCCACAGACTGATCGACTCCATGCCACGCCGCATTGCTGCAGAAATTCAGGCAAAAGGAGCCCCAACTAAGTATTGAGTGCTGTACATGCTCATACTTTTCATGTTCATACTTTGCAGTTGGCCAACATTTCTAAAAATCCTTTTTTTGTATTGGTCTTAAGTAATATTCTAATTTTCGGAGATACTGAATTTTCATTAGTTTTCAGTTTTAATCATCACAATTAAATGAAATAAACATTTGAAATATATCAGTCTGTGTGTAATGAATGAATATAATATCCAAGTTTCACTTTTTAAATGGAATTACTGAAATAAATCAACTTTTTGATGATATTCTAATTATATGACCAGCACCTGTATATATACAGCTCTGGAAAGAATTAAGAGACCACTGCACCTTTTTCTTTCCTTTCCAAAAAAGTTGAAAAGGAAGGTTTTGAGTGAGGAACAGAAGGGTTAAAATTAAGAGACCACTGCAAATTGAACACTTCTGTTCCTCATATATATATATATATATATAATTAAATGTGATAGTTGTATTATCTGTTAATTATAATATTATTGGAAAAGTACACTATCAGAGAATGTTTCCACTTGTTACATGCGGTACTTTTAAGACAAACATCTTGTCACAGCTGCTGTCTTGGATCAAATATGTAAAACCGAGTTGGTGATAAGGGATGATCTGGTGCGTAATCAGTTTAGAGACATACACGATGGCTCATACTTTACATAGCTGCCACGGTCCTCGCTGGACACAAAAGGAGATGTAGGAGAGGTAGAGGCCAATAGCACTGATAAAAAATGCATAATGCATCATACACCATAGCATGAACCTGAAGCTACAGACTGGCCGAACTGGTGTTTCTAAAAGTGAATTCCAAGTTACTACAGACAGACATTTAGCACTTGTTTGAGTGGCTAAAAGATTGATTGATAGATCTGTAGACTATTTGAAAATATGATTACTTATACAGTATACTCATCCTTTTATATTGTTAATAAAAACAAGCTAGCCTTCATTAAAATACTATATGGCTTGGTTATATTTACGAATACTCAACATACATAATCACAAAATTGACGGATTCTGTTTTAATTATGACTAAACAAAAAACGAATGGAGCGAATTTGGAGTGGCAATTATTTTTTCCTGTGAGCGAAGAGCAGTTTTGAGCATGTTTGGAGAGATGAGCAGGATCATTTCCACTCCACTCACATACTCTGGCTGGTACCACTTTATATATTTTTACATTTAGCTCCGCCCCGAACTGCAAACTGCAGTCAGGGGTTCTTGCCCAGACGTCGCCATTGGTTAAAGACCCAAGACGCGTGGGGCCGACTCACTGACAAGGAAAAAAAGGATAAATATCAACGCAACCAGATTTTGTTCGAGAACGCCGGCCAGACCGAAATCAGAATTATATAGTCTCTTGTATTTTTGGGGAATTGAGACGGCTATCAGACAAAAAACTACTTGATAATCCACAGTTCACTGATTTTAGGCTGCCAGCTTATTATAACTTCGCAAATAACAATTCCCTTAAAATGAACGGGCAGTTGAACGGTTTCCATAACTCACTCATTGATGAAGATTGCTTTTTGTTCACCTCTGAATCAGTTGGAGAAGGACACCCAGGTAAGTTAGCAATGCGTCTGTCTTTTTTCGTTGCTAACTACAGTAGCTAGCTCCATTTTTTTTCCCGTGTTTTACACAACAAGGTCATGGCGTAGATGTAGCTAACTAGCGAAGTGCTATCGATTTGTTGACAGTCATTTTTATGAACACATTACACGTTACATAATGTAGCTATTTACTAGTTACTTTGTTAGTATTCTGGCTTGGCTATTTATCACATTGCGCTGATCTTTGATCAGGATGATATTATAAGTGGGGAACACGCGCCAGTTTCAGGCCACGCGGGGTGCCTTCGTCCTAGCGTGGATGAGATGTGAAGTAGCTAGCACTATATGCTAAATCCAGAAAACTATGTCACTGTTACTTGTCTGGATGATCACAGCCTATGTTACTTGGAGAGTTCGTCGAAAAGATAAACTTGTATTTGGCCTTATTATTTGCTGTTATTCGTTTTTTTCAGGCAATGCATGGTAAATTCTGTCGAATACCGGTATTGCATCAGTATATGAACTTGAACACGTGACATGCGCTCCAGACGTGGTGCGACTGTGCAGAGTAGGTTTTGTTGATATCTGGTCATTGGATTAGTTGAGCTCTCCAGCTGTCACTTCCGTGGTGTATTTAAGTCCATTGCAGTGCGTTTATAGCTGCAACTATGTAGATGATTTATTTTGATTGACAGAAACATGGGGTCACGGTGTACTGTAGCCCTTTCAGTTTCCCTTCAGATCACGTGTTTTATTGCCCACGTTAGCTATCTCGCTAATTGCAGGCATTACTGTACTCTCAAACCGATTCCCTGAGCAGTACGCTCTTCTGGTGGATACATTCTCATTGTATTTGCTAATGCAAACTAAGTTTACAAAATTTACATTACAGTAGTGTTTAGCCAAGTGTTCTGATTACAGCCCTTAGGTACCGGTTTAAGTGCAGTGGTCACTCGACACTTGTGGGAGGGGGATGTCTCCATTGCAGCTGATTATCTATAGGCTTACTTGCATCCTAAATATAGGCCTCTCAGGAGACTGCAGTTCTACTGTATACAGCAGGCAGATTATGCGCCTTTTGGTACAAGAAACTGCTTTGTGCATGTCTTCACTGCTGTAACAATTCAGTACATATGATGAAGTTGAAGTCCACATGGTAATCCATTGAATGGAAGTCAACATGGTGCTGGTGGTGTGACTGTTTTGGTGGCTTACTTCTATTATTGCTCCCAGGCCAGGGGGTGAGTGTATCAATGTGATTAGAATGTAGTACTTTGCAGCTGTTGTTTATAAATAGCCATGTCTGAGTCAGGCTTGCATTCTAAGCTTGTTCCATAAAAAGAATTGGTTTTACAGTTATGCCCCTTCTGAGCTGAGTGTTTAGCATAGGTCATGTTTCTCACCGTAACCTTGATTTTCTTGACAGATAAGATTTGTGACCAGATCAGCGACGCGGTGCTTGATGCCCACCTCAAACAGGACCCAGATGCCAAAGTGGCATGTGGTAAGGATGGATTAAATCTGTTAATATGACGTCTGATACTGTATGAGGCCCTTGCTTCGGTCCTCCTTTTGTCATCTGGAAGTGGCTGAAGTGTTATCACCAGAAATGAGTGTAACACCAGGTTATCACAATACTCAATTCCCAAATGATACAGTACCATGAAAAGGTCTGTCCCAGTACAGCACTTTATCCAGACCACTGCAAAGCTAATGCTTTTTAAAAGCGTCCGCCGTATTGAGTTCAATGTATAATATAATGGCCTGTGCATGAAAAGAGAACTGTATCTGAACTAGGGGTGGGTATTGGCAAGTACCTTGCGATACGATATACAGCTCCGGGAAAAAAATGAAGAGACCTCTGCACCCTTTTCTTTCCTTTCCAAAAAAGTCGAAAAGGAAGGTTTTGAGTGAGGAACAGAAGGGTTCAAATTAAGAGACCACTGCAAATTAAACACTTCTGTTCCTCTCTCAAAATTTCCTTTTCAACTTTTTTGGAAATGAAAGAAAAAGGTGCAGTGGTCTCTTCATTTTTTCCAGCCCTCTATATCAGGATACACGTTATGATTCAATACGTCACGATTCATCGCAATATCATCAATATACTGAAGTGCTAAAGAAAACCTCAAATAATATTAGGCTATATACTTGAAAGGACCATCTTTAGATAATTCCCATGGGCTGCCCCTAATAAAAAAACAACCACTCAATTTCAAATGACTTAGAACTTCTAAATTTAACCCTTCAGACCCCAATAGAATTCTAGAATGCTGCTGTAGATTACTGAAAATTCTCAAGATAAATCATATTTTGTCACACATTTCAAACAGACGTAGCACAAAAACCAAATTACAAGTAATTTCTCTCATTAACAATCAATAGAAGAACGAACATCTAAGTTTGCATAAAACAAAACATTGTGACGAGATTGAGCCATCAGTCAGATCTCTTGAAGCCCATACAGCTAATTTGATCATAATAAAATAAGCATTAGGCAAATCTCAAGACATGCATCCCCTTATCATCTATAAAAACTTGTATGTGGCATACGTCTTTTGGCAGATGCAGGACATCATCGCGATCAAGTGACAACGTTGTCAGCGAAGCACAACATTACTGCCTCCACTCTTGGTTAGCTAGTGAAAGTGACTGCACAAGCGAAACACATTTATGGGCAGACAACTTTTATTTTAGTTTGTCAGATGAAACAATCTGGATATTTAGTTGTCTAGTTAGCAATGACATCTTCCATATTTGAATGAAATTGGAAGAAACACGAGAAAACAACCAACTAGTTAGCTGACTACACAGCTACTGCAACGCTTTCCATTACAAGACTGGGCAAAAAACCATTTGAGCTCCACAGCTGATGTGCTTGTCTATCTAGTTTTCAGGACAGGGTTGCTGTTGTCATCTAAAAGGTATTACCAACATTTCACAGCATAAAGTATGAACAACACTTAACTTATAGCCACAGTTTATTTCTTATTCACCTCGACTTCATTATCGCTTTCAAAGAGCAAGGACGTTTCTAACCTTGTATCACCAAACAACACAGAAACAATCTCTTCTAACGTAAAAAGTCGGTCCGCTTTGGTGCTAGCATTTTGAGTAAAGAAATTAATTCAACAAAATAATAAGGTGGTCAATAATTGGGCCGGTGGCTGATAATAGGGGTCATATTTTTTTGCGACAACACTAACGAACTACTGAAAATATTAATTTCCCATTAATGACATGCTAGCTAGCATTTGTATGTCACTAATAATCATCAGGAACACAGTTGAAAAACTGCGTGTTTCACAGATTCATGTTTGTTTGGGTTTGAAGCTAACGTATTGCAACATATTCTGTTCAGAGGAAGGGAGATCCGGTTGTTAAATGTTTCTTTTTTAAATTATGATCAATTATTTAATGACTTTATTCCGAGATGAATGGGTTAATGACTAAATCTGTTTCTGAAATGTTTCAGAATGATTCAGAGAAATCTCGCTTAGAAACAGAATAATGTATGTAGATGTTAATTTACTAAACTATAGTTGACAAAAGTATTTTGGCTACATGGTACAGCCGTTTTTGTGACTTTTGTTGGTGTTGGATGGATGAAGACAGACTCGACTTTAATTTCTTTATTTAGAATTTAAGTTATTATTAGATCGGTGTCTAACACAGAGGTTCCCAAACTAGGGGTCGCGACCCCATGTGGGGTTGACTGATATTAAAATGGGGTCGGGGGAGAATGTTTTACAATTGACTCTCATAGCCGCAAATAAAAAATAACGATTATATAATTTTTCTTCACGTTTTCGGTCGCGAGAATTTTTAGATATCGAAATGGGGTCGTCAGCCAAAATAAAAAAGTAAAATGACACCATACCCTTTCTGGTTTCGTATTAATGACAACATCCATGGGAATACAGTAACGGGTGTTTATCAGGTAGATTTCGTGATATTTACGCAAATATTAGTGTTAAAGAAACACGCCTGTTCAGCGACTGCTACAGTAATTTAAACGAAGGCTGCCGACAGCATAAAAAATAAACATAGATTCTAGAGATGAGAATGTTGATAAAATATTGTGAAAAAAAGAATCACGATTTTACATGATATCATGGTATTGGCACAGCACTAATCTGAACAGTTCAGATAAGTACCTCACAACACTGACTGCCACTCACTTTCCTTCAATTGATTTCTGTCCCTGTGTCTTTATTACATGCTTTGCCTTTCTGTGTGCTCTTCAGAGACCGTGGCTAAGACGGGGATGATTCTTCTGGCTGGGGAGGTCACCTCCAGGGCTAATGTTGATTACCAGAAAGTCGTCAGGGACACAATCAAGCACATTGGCTACGATGACTCTTCCAAGGGTATTGTTGGAAATTTGCACATCCTCTTGAAAACCCAATATAAAGCTGTTACGGGTTAACATTAGCCAGTAGGTCTAGACAATACTGAGTTTTACTTTATTCCTTCCTCACAGGCTTTGACTATAAGACCTGCAATGTCCTGGTGGCTTTGGAGCAGCAGTCGCCCGATATTGCTCAGGGCGTTCACCTTGACCGCAAAGAGGAGGATGTGGGGGCTGGAGACCAGGTTAGTGGGGTACTTTGTCTCTTTCCTGTCTGCTTGTACGTGTGTCTTTGTTGTTTGCACAAGTAACTCAAAGCTGAGGGATTTAAGTTAAAAAGCGTGTCGGCTTATGGGTCCCTAAAAGTGTGCAGTTTCATGTGTGAGTCGGTATCTGGCCCATGTCATTAAAACATGACATTGGGATTCTGTTTACAGATTATGTACTTATAAACACGTTTCATGTCCAGCTCTAATTTGGAGATTAAAATTTTTTATTTTATAGTTTATATCTTGTAAAACAACGTTAGGGATTTGTTAATTTCAATATCATTTTTTTATTTTCTTCAAAGTGGAATATGAATTGGATCATTCAAGTGTGTGCCAAAGTAGTTCAAATAGTGGGTGGTTGTATTGATCTACTTGCTGGGTGATCCACTCGCTGGGAGTCAAAAATGGTTTGAGTCGGTGAGTAATTCAGGGGGTTGATATTCGGTGTTTGTGTTACAGGGGCTGATGTTTGGCTATGCCACGGATGAGACTGAGGAGTGCATGCCCCTCACCATCGTCCTCGCCCACAAGCTCAATGCCAAGATGGCTGAACTGCGCCGCAACGGAACCCTGCCCTGGCTGAGACCGGATTCCAAAACCCAGGTTTGAAAGAAACCCTAAATCTGCATGTGCGGTGTGTTGTCCTACTACTGATTATCGCAGACGTGGCTAAACTTAGCTACATTTGTGTCATTATCCTGTGGAGCTCTGAGTGTCATGATGTAGAAAATACAAATTAAATATTTTTCTTTTGTATTTATGTTAAGGTATGTATGGCTATGACAACACACATTAAGAAATTACAAAATGGATTTCAAGATTTCAACTATGAATATTTTCAATGACTATACAGTTTATTGATGGTTTGGGGAAAAATATGCTTTGGATTTCATGGCTCAACAATAACGATGGCCCCAGGCCAGTAAAAAGTCAAGTCGGGACTAATAAAACTAGCAAGTCACTGTCCTGATTGGACCACTGCAAAAAATGTAATTAAGATAGAAAAAATAATCGCATTATAAACTCGACATCATCCAGTTGTTTCCTATTCTGGCACGCACAAATGACTTCCTTCAGTTTCAAACCCACTGGGCCAGTGGCAACATTTTTTAACATTGCGCCCTGGATTTATAAGTCGGTAGGCCTGTAACAAAGCACGTTAATGATGAGTAATAAAATGGGGATAAATAGATAATACGGGGATAAATAGGCAGTATCTGTAATATGTTTAGCCTTTATTTATGGTTCAGCATTATATCAATAACGAGTTTGGTGTTCAACTTGCCACGTCATCCTGACTCCACCATAAAACCTACTTTGAGCTGTTTGCGTTAGTCTGTTAAAACAGGTTTAACAGGATTTCTGTGACCTTTTACTGAGATTTGCGCCAACGGCTCAAAGAACCAGAAAGTCCATCTTCACAAATCATCTCTGAATATCTTTGTTGTCAGAATCAGATAATGGTCGTTTCCTGATTCATTACTCAACATTGGTCCAATACAACCTGACCTGCTAGCCGGCAAAACTAGCTGTAGTAACAGTCGGGCCTTGCCTCCGCCCGCAGGTGACCGTTCAGTACAGGCAGGACCGCGGGGCCATGCTCCCAGTGCGCGTGCACACCGTCGTGGTGTCTGTGCAGCACAATGAGGTCATCTGCCTGGACGAGATGCGCGACGCCCTGAAGGAGCAGGTGGTGAAGGCCGTGGTGCCCTCCGTCTACCTGGACGACGACACCATCTACCACCTGCAGCCCAGCGGACGCTTTGTCATCGGCGGTCCTCAGGTGAGAGATGTGCATTACCGTCCTCAGTGGACTCAAAAACGGAACGGTGGTCGTGAGCTCCTCGGCTGACTGTCCCTCTCACAGGGCGACGCCGGCCTGACGGGACGGAAGATCATCGTGGACACCTACGGAGGCTGGGGGGCCCATGGTGGGGGGGCCTTCTCAGGGAAGGACTACACTAAGGTGGACCGCTCCGCTGCCTACGCTGCCCGCTGGGTGGCCAAGTCCCTGGTGAAGGCTGAGCTGTGTAAGCGCGTACTGGTCCAGGTGAGGAATGCGCTAAATGCTGGAACCGGTTTCATGTTTTCGTAGTAGTTTTCTGCTTGTGGATCCGGGTTGATTTTGTATGAGTCATTCATTTGTAGCTGTTATGCGTCACAATAAGAAAGTAAAGGTAGGACATGTTCTGATTGGTTTCTTCCTGTTTGTTGTTTGACTTTTGTGTTTAACACTCATTTTTAAACCTCCCATTTTGGGCTGTTTGTATAATATGCGGTTGATATGTCCATGATCTAGAGGTAGAGTAACTATCGTATTTCAGTTAGTCATAAAATTCCAAGTGTTTTACATGACACAGAGCACAGATTGGCACATGACATTGTACACAATTTTCAGGGACCTGCTTTGGTTTTGACAACACCACTGCAACCAGTAGCCAGAAAACACTGAATACATCTTTAATAAAAGTGGCTGTGTTGTCAGGTGTCATATGCCATTGGAGTAGCCCATCCTCTATCAATCTCCATCTTCCACTATGGGACATCGCAGAAGAGTGAGAGGGAGCTTTTGGACATTGTCAAGAAGAACTTTGACCTTCGCCCTGGTGTCATTGTCAGGTGGGGTTTAGAACATTGTTGCCTGGCATTAACACTGTCTGCTGTGGTCCCATGTGGTCAAAGTTGGTCCTCTTTAGTGGAAGGATTGTACATTTAAATGCAATACGCAACTTTACATCTTAATTGATCTTTGATCATTTATGCATTTATTATCTAATTCAATACATTGTGTTTCTATGTTCCAGGGAGCTTGACCTGAAGAAGCCCATCTACCAACGGACCGCTGCATATGGCCACTTTGGCCGGGAAGCCTTCCCCTGGGAGGTCCCCAAAAAGCTCAAATACTGAACCACTGATCCCTAACCTTCCCATCCTGAGCTGTAGGTGTACTACAGAAAAACCCACACTCGCTGGGAAGGGAGGATGTCCCCAAGCACCCTGTCAAACCGTCAGTCAACCCCCTAACTTACACTCCTGTCCCCCTCTGTTTCAAATTGCTCACACACTCTTTGAAATCCATCCACCGTCTTTCCCTAACGGTCCCCCCAACACCCTTTGTTTTTCTTGTCGAAGAAATAATCGATGGCACATTTAGGGTTGAAGATCAGCAGGAGTTGAAATTGGTCATTAGGATGTAGATCTTGTCCCCTAAACATTTTTTTAAATTGAAACTAGAGCAAAGTGTTTGCCTTCGTCAGACGTAACCAAAACGTAATAGAGGAAAAAGTGGTGATATTGCTGTAAAATCGGTACCATGTTCGGATGCATCATCCCTTCAGACCATGTTTTCTGACGTGTTACAGAGAAGTCAGAAGCTGCTAATGACCTGGTTTGTTGGAGTCATGGAGAAGGTTGGAGGAAATCCCTGTATATTTCCCATGATGGAGTCTGCATGGACATCACCATTATATGGCTTTTTAGTCTTATTTGATTTGTCCCATCGGTCATGAGAAATGATTGTGTTGAAGTCCTTTCCAGTCTACATTAAAATGATAGGAGCCTTCAGTGGTGATTTCCATGTTGTAACGGCCTTTTGGCCGCTAATATCCAGAAACCTTCTCTATGATTGAGATGTACCTTCTATATTTGTTAGTCCTTGAGCCAGGCCCCACAAATGTATGTTCTTGGTATCAGTAGGGATGACAGTGTCTCGGGGATTTTTATGATGAACTATGTTCCTGAAGTTGAAGAAGGTGCGTGGTCCTTTGTGTGTAATCACTGACTTCCCCCGTATGAATCTTAAAATCCCTGTTTTAGCCGTGTGTATTTCGGTGGTTCTCGCCACATTTAAAATCCCTGTTTTAGCCGTGTGTATTTTGGTGGTTCTTGCCACATTTAAAATCCCAAACCATAGCTGGCCAGTTAAATGGAATTCTTCAGTCTAATAACGCCACAGTATGGCTGATTATTTAACACTTTTCTACCTAAACCTATCTGTAGCTGCTGCACTGTTTGACATAGTATATCATTTGGTAGTACATGAATACTTGCTCCGATTGAACTTCATACATTACCTGTTGAATGCTGACATTGTAATAGGATTAGAGTGGGAAGTGATTACACACAAACCTGCCATTGCTGCCCTTCTAGCACAGTTTTCATCTCTAGGGACATGAACATCCCACCAACCTGACCTTGTCACCATGAGGGAGGCCTCCTCCCCAATTTGTCTTAGGTCAAGCGCTGCGGCTGTCTGCACTGAAAACGCGTCCGCACTGATGCAAGGAAACTGACGTGAGGCAACGCGCTAAACCCCGTCCCCGTCGTAACCTTTGTCAAATGACTGTTTTGTGTAAACGTCCTGTTTCGTCTCATTCTTATTGACCAAGGTAAAGGCAAGGTGACCACTTGGCGTGGTTGTGGAGGAACTTGGTTTCAGTCACTCCTGGGGACCAGCTGTCTTTACCCATTTAAGTCCGTGCTTGAAAACAAACAAGGTTATTTTTAGTTTTGAATACCTTTGGGGACCTTTAATGTAGATGCCGGCAAGTTATGAAATGGCGCACAAAAGAACGTTAGGCGTTTGCCTAACCTGTTGTGATGTTTGCTTATGTGTCAACCTGTGGTTCCTGAAGTGTTGTACAGAAAAACTTTGGGTAGCAGCCACAGGGTGGCGCTGTACTGTAGGCATTCACCGGCGGTATTTATATTTTAGCAACAAGGATGTGAGATCACTCCAGGATTTTCTTTAAAATCAGCTGTATAAGCCCATAGATGCAAAAGTCTGGCTGGTGTTGTACAGAGAAACCGGCCTCGTTTACAATGTTCTCTCTAATGGGTCTGTTTTGGATTGTGGATCGTTTTTTATTTTCTCTGCATTTACTTTTTAAATCAATAGTGAGGTCAGTCTGTCAGTCTGGTTACTGAAGGTGTAAAAGTGCCTTTTCTAATGTTATCCCTCCCCACCCACCCACCCACTCACACCTGCCTGCTCCTGTTACATCTCCAACCCTTCCCAGGTAATGCCCTGTCTCTGGAAACCACCCCTTCTCATGGCGGAAAGGTTCCACTACCCAATGACTTGAAATGCTGTCCCACTTGTGAAATCTTTGAATAAAGGTCTACTCTGACACTGTAATCTGTCACATCTCATTTAGTATGTTGCTCTCACTGCACTAACTTTCATCAGTATTTAACAAAAGGCAAACAGGTTAATGTTTCTTGTACCTTATAAGAACTAATGTACAGTTGGAATTTCACTGGCCCTCTTATGGGAATCTTTAAGCAAAGTTGCTGATTTGTTTTGCTTTTGCATGTACAGTTTTGAGGAGTCAATAACGGAAATATAATTAACCTTGAATAACATTTGAGACCTTGCCCTCAAGTTAGCAAGTCAAAATGATTTATGATGTATTTTGTGTTCAACACCTCTGCTGTCATCTATTCCCATTAGCATGAGCCACCTATACTGGTAATAAATAATGCATATTCAGTGTAGATGGTTTCAATTCATGTTTTTATCCTGTACTCTGAGAAATCTCCAGCCCAGGAAGCCATTTAATTGCTCTGTGGAGTTCACTCAACTGATACTCGTGTTCTGGGCATCAAATAAAAGTAGAGTAAAGCGTTTTACAAAATGTTATGAATAGCAAAAAATGTTTAGTGCAGGGTTAATGTGCAGAAAGTGTTACCAGAAAATAATTGACCAAGTAAATATTCAATGATTGGAATATGATGTTGATAGATTTGGGATCATCCATTGTAGTAAAGGCTGCATCCTGCTCCAAGGTCTTGCATCATCCGTCTGAAAAGTGAGTAGACATTTATTTATTACCTGAGTCGTGTTAGAACCAGCCCACCAAAACAAAGACTGTCTACTCCAAGTCAACTTACCGTCCAGTTGAATATTAGGGGCTGGCCATAGGTACTCACTTCCAAACATACTTCTGGCAGAAGGACACCTTCTACATAAAACAAATTGCCACGATTTTAATGCCATTAGATATTTTAAAATGTGTTATTTACATGATGGCAGGGCCCTACTGAAGAATTTTGTCTGAAAGGAACTCCCTGCTAAAAGTTCAAATCTATCAACATGGATTCGATGGCCTTACCCCACACTCCTGGGCAGTTTTGAGGTTTCTGCATATGTAGTTATTGCCCAGAGAGCACATGTCCCTTTCCTGTTCACCTGCTTTTCTCACTCCTCCACACAGACCAATTCTCTGAGAAACAAATCAGTCAAGTTACTCTCAGACAATCCATTGATACTTGGGTTTTAAGTGACCTTTATGCAATTTGCAGCAATTTCTTTAGTGAATATACAGGTGGATCTCAATAAATTAGAATATTGTGGAAAATGTCATTTTTTTCCATAATTCAAATCAAAATGTGACACCTTCATATATCCTAGATTCATTACACATAAAGTGAAACATTTCAAGCCATTTTTGTTTCAACCTTGATGATTATGGCTTACAACTCATGGAAATCAAAAATCCAGTATCTCAAAATATTAGAATAAAAAATGTACAATACATAAATGTCGACCTAAGAAGAGTTCAAATCAGCTAATTAACTCCCTGAGCCTTCAGTACACAACCACAATCATGGGGAAGACTGCTGACCTGACAGTTGTCCAGAAGACAACTTTGAAACTCCACGAGGAGGGTAAGCCACAGAAGGTCATTGATGAAAGGGCTGGCTGTTCACAGAGTGCTGTATCAAAGCATATTCATGGAAAGTTGACTGGAAGGGAAAAGTGTGGTAGGAAAAGGTGCACAAGCAACAGGGATGACCGCAGCCTTGAGAGGATTGTCAAGCAAAGCCAATTCAAGAACTTGGGGAAGCTTCACAAGGAGTGGACTGAGACTGGAGTCAGTGCATCAAGAGCCACCACGCGCAGACGTGTCCAGGAAAAGTGTCGCATTCCTAGTGTCAAGCCACTCCTGAACCAGAGACAACGTCAGAAGCGTCTCACCTGGGCAAAGGAGAACAAGAACTGGACCGTTGCTTAGTGGTCCAAAGTCCTCTCTTCGGATGAAAGTAAATTTTGCATTTCATTTGGAAATCATGGTCCCAGAGTCTGGAGGAAGAGTGGAGAGGCACAGAATCCAAGTTGCTTGAAGTGCAATGTGAAGTTTCCACAGTCAGTGATGATTTGGGGTGCCATGTCATCTGTTGGTGTTGGTCCACTGTGTTTTATCAAGTCTAGAGTCAATACAGTCGTCTAACAGGAGACGTTAGACCACTTCAGGTTTCCATCTGCTGACAAGTTTTATGGAGATGCTGATTTCCTTTTCCAGCAGGACTTGGCACCTGCCCAAAGTGCCAAAACAAAGCTGCCCATGGTATTACTGTGCTTGATTGGCCAGCCAACTCACCTGACCTGAACCCTATAGAGAATTTATTGGGTGTTGTCAAGAGGAAAATGAGATACACTAGACCCAACAACATAGACAAGCTGAAGGCTGCTATCAAAGCAACCTGGGCTTCCATAACACCTCAGCAGTGCCTCAGTAATTGCTGCATTGATGCAGTAATTTGTGCAAAAGGAGCCCCGACCAAGTATTAAGTGCATAAATTAACATACTTAGTAAACCTTTACAGGTGTTTTGAGTTAATTAGCTGATTAGAGCTCTTCTCAGGTCGACATTTCTGTATTATACATTTTTATTCTAATATTTTGAGATACTGGATTTTTGATTTCCATGAGCTGTAAGCCGTAATCATCAAGATTGAAACAACAAAGGCTTGAAATGTTTCACTTTTCGCGTCATGAATCTAGAATATATGAAGGTGTCACTTTTAGATTTGAATTACGGGGAAAAAATGTACTTTTCCACTATGTTCTAATTTTTTGAGATGCACCTGTAATTACATACCTCACACATATCAAGGGCAGACTCTGGTTGACCCAGAACCCCTTTCAGCTGGTGTCCATGGCGCTGGGTAAATCCATTGCACTGAAAAGAGGGCAGTAAGAAGTGAGCCCCTTCTATATGGCTCCTACAGTATGTAAGGTGACGGCTGATGGTTAAACTAGAGGCCAGGGCTGACCTTGGGGAGGGCATTGAGGTAAAGCTGGCAGACTGAGTCCAGGAAGGAGCTGGTCTGTGTCTCTGAGGCATTGGAGCCCAGCTGCAGACGAGTCAAAACCGCCAGGGTCAGACAGGAGTCACAGTCAGATGGATTGCTCACTTTAAGAGTTGAGAGAGAGAAAGAGAGAGAGAGAGCCAGGAGGAAAAAATAGGAAAATTAATAGAAATCAAGTGATTGTGGTGGTGCAGAACAAGCAGGACAGATGAACAAGGAAGTGCTCCTGAACTTACTGAGGAGAGGTGTGTCCATGCGGTCACAGACTTGAATGAGGGTGCATATGGCTTCAGGGGTGGCGTAGGTCATGAGCATGTCCACCAGCATCTTACCATACTTCTCTATTAGGTTCTCACACTGCTGTCTGTAGGACTTGGGCAGAATGACACACACCTTCCCCAGCAGATCAATCACAGCCATCTGACAGTGGAAACAAATAAGGGGCATTAAGAAAAGTGAGCTTGGGTGTGTTCACGTGTGTCTATGTGAGTGTGCATGTGCATGCCTTAAGGAAATAGAATCCCTACAATGATTATATTTCCATGGCATGCCTTACCTCGGTTCTTACTTTGGGCAGCATGTTCTCCAGTGCCTTGATAAGATAAACACAGAAGGTACACTGTGGAGTGAACTGCACCTGTTATACCACCAGAGAACACAGGGAGAAAGAGAACAAATGAAGACAATCAGACGCCCTCGGGTTCAGACTGATAAAACCCCGCTGGAGGTCAGAGACAGGTCAGAGTAGAGATCTAAGAGAGTGCATACAGTTTTGCTATTTGCTTCTCACGTTTCTCATTGTCATGGATGACTTCAGGCCCTCTTGAATGTGATTGGTCAGCAAGTGGGTCAGTTGGCTGGCGGTCTGGGGGTTACACAGTCCCAACATGGAACACACCTCAGCAGGTTTCTGTGGCAAGAGGACAGAGGCTCAATTCACTCACACTTTTAGTCCGATTACATCAAAACGTGACAGACCGGAGGTGTTTCAAATTCCTGTGTTTCAACACTCACAACCATGCTGGTGAGGAAGGTGATGGCCAGGGGGAGGTTTTTGTCCACCATCTCCCGGCATAGTTTAGGGGCTGCAGGGCCTGGCATGAGGTCACACAGTTTCTCAAGCTCGCTCCTGATTTCTGTCTGCGGATGAAAGTGTGGGGAGGCATCAGCTGAAATGATTATGCACAATTATAGCGCCACAGATTATTTTAGAGTAACGTGACAGTTTGAAGCGAACCAGCATCGATGTAAAGTGAAACTTCACACAGTGAACTTCTTCCATAGTATATTTTCATACCTCAAAAGAAAAAAGTGTCAAGACAACAAAATTGTAATGCAGAACAGAGAAACATTTCTAGTACAGAGTGAGTGGTTACTTTAGGTGTACAGGGGGTGATCTAAAAACAGGTGGAAACAATTTAAGGAACTGAAATCTGTCTGTTTCTT
This sequence comes from Esox masquinongy, assembly GCA_016801175.1. NCBI lineage: Eukaryota > Metazoa > Chordata > Actinopteri > Esociformes > Esocidae > Esox > Esox masquinongy. Next base: position 15,806 of record JACXGI010001123.1, read on the forward strand.
TTGTTTATTGCTGGCAAACCCGTAGGATCTATTTTCTAACTTTTCTGTAAACTGAATTCAATATGCCTACACAATTGTCTAAATAGAAACAGTTTTTAATACGTTATATGCATTTAATGTCAACTTTATTAGTGTTATATTAACATTTCAGCATATTCAAAGGGCCATTTATAAGATTTCTTTTGTACCACCAGAATAAAAAAACAGAAAAAATATGCAGAAAAATTAAACTGGATGGATAGAAAAAATATGCACATATTGTACAAATAGAACTGTGATTTATTCTGTATGTTGATTTTATGATCAAATGTAGGGTATGTGTGATTCAGTGGAACAGGTTCTGCAGATCTGACCTGCACATCTGTGTTGGAGAGAAGATCTTCAAGGAGTTCCACTATTTGGGTGCATTCCTGGCAGCTGTCCCCTATCTGAGAGAAAAGGAGAATAATTCCACAGGGACACTGAGGCAAAGACATCCATGTATTCTACTCTAAAGTGGATTTGGATATTAATACTGAATTTCAATTTACAGATTTGTTTTGCTTTTCAAAAAAAGGTTTTCTGCCTTCTATATAAACTGAAAAACATAGTTTCACAAGAAAACAGAAATGAAAGTGACAGGTCTTAATTAACCCATGGTTTGGGGTGTGGTGGAGTTCTGAGGTTCCGTTTGTTAAAGTGGTTGAGCATACAAAGGTTCCTCTTTCTTGGGGAATAGTAACCTTATCTTGAAATGAATGCTCTGTTGAATCTATATTTGTACCCTGTGTAGCTGAGTAAAAATGCCTGAGAACACGTTCTAATTTTCAGCAAAGACTTAAGTGGAATTTGACTGCCTTACCTACACATCTTTCACGTTAGCAGCTTTGGAATTTGATATTGCAACAGGTACTGGTCAGATGCTCTAACCATTTCACAAACTACATCCCTAGTTTTTACATTATTCACATCATTATCTTTACTGGATATTACTTTAAATAATGTAAAATATATTTTATTTGAGAATTTCAGGGTTTACATATTTGGCAACAAAAATGTATATGTACAGTGTACCCAGAAAGTATTCAGACCCCTTCACTTTTTCCATATTTGTTATGTTGCAGTCTTATTCTAAAATGGATTAGATTTGCTCTCCACAATCTCCACAAAATAACCCCATAATAACCAAGAAAATATGTTTTTTTAGAAATCTTTGCAAATTAATTTAAAAAAAGAAAACAGATATCACATGCACACAACTATTCAGGCCATACTAGCATGCAGTTCCAGCATGCGGGTACATATCCACCCACCACCCCTGCCTCCACCTGTTTGGTTGTCTTTCCTTGTGGGGGCATCAGTACTGCCTACCTCACTCATTGCCTGTGGGGATTGCTATTAATAATATTACGGTGTTGTTGATGTTGGTAGTATAGTATACAGAATGATGTGATGGCAGTGAGTTACCCCAGAGGAGCAGAAACTGATACCAAGACATTGTACAGTGAGGGAAAAAAGTATTTGATCCCCTGCTGATTTTGTACGTTTGCCCACTGACAAAGAAATTATCAGTCTATAATTTTAATGGTAGGTTTATTTGAACAGTGAGAGACAGAATAACAACAAAAAAATCCAGAAAAACACATGTCAAAAATGTTATAAATTGATTTGCATTTTAATGAGTGAAAAAAGTATTCGACCCCTCTGCAAAACATGACTTAGTACTTGCTGGCAAAAACCTTGTTGGCAATCACAGAGGTCAGACGTTTCTTGTAGTTGGCCACCAGGTTTGCACACATCTCAGGAGGGATTTTGTCCCACTCCTCTTTGCAGATCTTCTCCAAGTCATTAAGTTTTCGAGGCTGATGTTTGGCAACTCGAACCTTCAGCTCCCTCCACAGATTTTCTATGGGATTAAGGTCTGGAGACTGGCTAGGCCACTCCAGGACCTTAATGTGCTTCTTCTTGAGCCACTCCTTTGTTGCCTTGGCCGTGTGTTTTGGGTCACTGTCATGCTGGAATACCCATCCACGACCCATTTTCAATGCCCTGGCTGCGGGAAGGAGGTTCTCACCCAAGATTTGACGGTACATGGCCCCATCCATCGTCCCTTTGATGCGGTGAAGTTGTCCTGCCCCCTTAGCAGAAAAACACCCCCAAAGCATAATGTTTCCACCTCCATGTTTGACGGTGGGGATGGTGTTCTTGGGGTCATAGGCAGCATTCCTCCTCCTCCAAACACGGCGAGTTGAGTTGACGCCAAAAAAGCTTGATTTTGGTCTCATCTGACCACAACACTTTCACCCAGTTCTCCTCTGAATCACAGATGTACAATGGCAAACTTCAGACGGGCCTGTACATGTGCTTTCTTGAGCAGGGGGACCTTGCGGGCGCTGCAGGATTTCAGTCCTTCACGGCATAGTGTGTTACTAATTGTTTTCTTGGTGACTATGGTCCCAGCTGCCTTGAGATCACTGACAAGATCCTCCCGTGTAGTTCTGGGCTGATTCCTCACCGTTCTCATGATCATTGCAACTCCACGAGGTGAGATCATGCATAGAGCCATCATGCATGAAATAAAAATATTTATTTCAATTCTTTATTTTTAATTTTGTATTTATTTAAAGATTTGTGGTGGCATAATGTTATATGTATGATTTAAGTCAGGATTCAAGTTTGAAATGAGCATAGCCCTGGTAAAATGTTAAAGGAAAACACACCTCAGTATAGAGTTACATTTTTCAGCCAGACAATAACACATATTTTATGTCAAAGTCACTATATTTTGAAGTCTTTCTGTCTCAGTCATTACTTACTACTACATTTCTTTTAAAAACATGGACAAGGTTTGAATATAGCTGTCAGTCAATTATCACTAAACAAACTTACGAAGCTGTACAGGGTAATTTTAACAGAAACAATAGACATTATGTTGCCATTAGTGTTGAGAAAATATTTACAAGGCTGTGAAAATATTTACAAGGCTTTCACCAACTATAAGGTGTATAAATTATAATAAAGACAGCATCACTTTTTTATTTTATTCTTTTGGAAAATCCTATAACACCTTTTCAATTAGAAATTAAATTGCATTAAATTATATTTGAAAAATTGCTTGTTAGTATTTAATGAAAACATGAATAATACCTTCAAAAACATACATACCATTAAGACTTGCTCATAATTGTAAAAAGTAATATGTATATACATCTTTGACGGCTCATTTTGCTCTACTGCTATTGATAATTATCCTTGATTTGATTTATGTTCTATAATCTACAACCTTCTCCCTCACTAATTTTTGTTTTTTCTCACCATATAGTGACTGTTTGCTTTTTTACTCTGGCTTTAACCATGGCAGTTGATTGTTAGTAGGCAGGACCAAATGTTGCATACTGGTATGACAATATTGCATTGGTTAAAAAAAGAATCATTGTTGTTACCTTCTGCTTGTCCCAGGCATTTTGAGTCTCCTCTGCAATAACAACTCTTGCCAAAGCTGTGAAAAAATAATATTTTTTTTTCCTGTTGTATAAATGTCTCCCCTAAATACTTTCCATTTGTGGGTTTAAAAGTCTCATGAACAACACTATACAGCTCCGGAAAAAATTAAGAGACCACTGCACCTTTTACTTTCCTTTCCAAAAAAATTGAAAAGGAAGGAAAAAGGTGCAGTGGTCTCTTACTTTTTTTATCTTCTCCGGAAAAAAATATGTTGATAAAGTTATTATAATAAAACATACTGTAACATCACATTCATATAGTAAATGACCTCAAATGCATGCAATCGTATAGCATACCTGTGGTCCGATAGGCCATTAAGACAATGAATGCCAGCTTTAAAGACGCCATCATTAAAGTCAGTCTCTCTATTAAGACTTCACTTGAAAAATAAGTTCTGGCTGAATGTAGATCTGATATATAGACAGAGGCCACCTGCCAAAGACAGCTTTCGCCAATGAGAGCTTGACATAAAACCACAAGTCAAAGTGTGATAAGCTTTTTGTATTCTCATTGTTACAGCGGAACCAAGCTGTAGAAATAACAAGGGCCCTAATTTTAATAGAAAGTTATTGTTTTTATTTCAGATCCTCAAGCTAAATCATTCTACAACTACATTTCTGGCTGATTACTATGGATAGGTCCAATTACATTTAGGTTAGGAAATCATGGTTTTGGAAATTAGCAATAAAAAATAGAAAACGTTTTTCAGATGCCATCTTATGTGCCAGTTTTTGCAGCAGGAATATATTATGTTGTTAACCTGAAAAGTAAATTGTTATTGTGGATTATGATTAACTCATTTTAGCTTTTAACGCAACAGGGGTGCTTTTACAAACACTGATCATTGCGTGTCTCAGTAATGCTAAAGACAGAGATATGCTAAGTTACAAAGTAATGCTAAGATACAAAGATATTCAGCCTTTTAAAGTGGACTTTTAAATGCATCCAAAATCATTTCTGGTGAGTAAATGCAGTGAAACACCGTCTTGCCGAACTATATTTAAACTTTTATACAAAACAAGGGCTGGACGTCCTCTAGTGGACTAGTACGTAACTGCTAATGTACGACACTGCTGACAGCTGGTGTTTTATAACCCTGTGTCAGAGTGGAGAGGCTGATGAAAAGATGGGATTTGGCTGACTGTGGGCCTGTTTGAGGTACATACATTTTATGAATATAGGGGAAAATAATGAAAGTACAAAACAGTTATTAAATCCCTGCCTGGATGGCCTTAACGTGGCACTGTTGTTCCGTGAGCAACAATGAAAAGGATATTTTAAGAACGACTGGTAGATGATAACTTCTAAATGTTTTGGGCACAACACGCTGTTGGACCACAAGATGTTGGGTCATCCCTGGAATGGGAATGTTGACCCACTGAATATCTCTGAATAGACACCTTTGTTTACAGCTCGATGTACTAACTAGGCTTTTTGTTATATTTCATTATGCTGTGATGTAAATAATACTTCTCTGCCTTATATCTGACATGGTACAGGTGTGTTCATGGTTTTAAGTCTATAGTCAAAGATTTATTTGCTTTAGATTTCTTCTCACTGCAGTAATAGGTAAAACCAATGTCATAAATTGTGTTATAGAAGTGTAGTATGTCAGTATGTATTTGATATTATAACCAGGAGAGACAAAGTGAATGGACACAGAGGATGTGTTCAGGGCCCTTTTTTGTTGACAAAAAATGAAAGGTGATGGAGTTATCATAACCAAAAAATAAAACCCCTTTTTCAGAGAGGCGGCGTTGATTCTGGGTCAGCCTCCTGGTGGGGATTTGGGAGGAATGGGTGCTGGTGGTCACAAGTTCTGTGGGTTCTGCACCTTCCATCTCCTGGCCATCTTCCTCCACCTCCATCTCTTGGCCATCTTCCTCCACCTCCTGGCCATCTTCCTCCACCTCCATCTCTTGGCCATCTTCCTCCACCTCCATCTCCTGGCCATCTTCCTCCACCTCCATCTCTTGGCCATCTTCCTCCCCCACCATCTCTTGGCCATCTTCCTCCACTTCCATCTCACAGCCTTGCCTGCTTCCACATTTTCTTCGCCTCTTTTGTCCTCAGCCCTGAGCTGCTCCCTGGGAGCCCTCAAATATCTCCCCCAATGGGGTTCCAACAGGAGACAGGTGTGTAGGGGCAGGGCTGGCTGCCCCCGTTGGATTCCAGAAGTTGGCTACCAGCTTTCTCTCTTGGGGGAGGTGGTGTGTGGGTGCATTTGCACCACAGTATGTTGATGTAGGGCTCATCCAAAAGAAACCAATGGTCTCAGCACAGCTTCTAAGCCACACACCCCCCCGGGAATGCTTCCAATTACAACCAGAAGCATTTGGTTGCCGTGGTTTTGAGTCTGAGGCGGGTGTCCTTTTCACAGAGGAGACTGGGAGGTTGCTTAACTTCAAAATATATATGAAATAAGTATCACATTCTTGTTTGTTTACTCGGGTTCCTTTTTATGTAATATTATGTTTTAGTTTTAGCACTAAGAATATATTTTCAAGGCACTATGTGTTGGAGACTGCTTTGCCATTTAAATAAGTCTCATTATTCTAGTTTCCACATTGTGTGGATGTAAGTCTTTTCTGGTCTATTCTTAATAGGAAGCTATTGAAAAAGTTTCATGTGAATTAGGTAATTAAGTTTTAATAACAAATTTGAAGTTACTAAATTATATAGAGATAAAAAAAGATATAGAGATAAAAATAAGAGGTGTACCTTTGAGGAAAGGTAAAGGAACACACCGCATGTGTTTGTAGATTTGTAGCTCATATGGATAGTGAGCTTTTAAAAAATAGCGGTTGAGAAGGACACAAGCTGCTAAAATTACCAATATTTAAAATGGCACATACATGTCTTCTTGATAGGCAGTTATTTAAAAAGTTCATCTATCTTTGGTAATAGAGTTGTATTAATAAATATATTTTTAATATAAAATACTGAGAATTGACTTGTAAAATATAGGAGGTGTACCTTTGAGAGGATAGGTACAGGAACACAACACACTTGTTTGTAGATCTCCATCTCATATCAATAATGAGCTATTAAAAAGGTATCCATATAAATGGATATACAATTGTTTTTAGAGGTACATTTAGTTCATGTGAATTAGGTAATAGAGTTGTATTAATGCATGTAATTTTAAAATAAAATCAAGGTAATTAATTTGGAAAAAAGAAGAGTTGTACCTTTCAGAAGAGTGGTAAAGGAACACAACACAATTGTTTTTGGATCTCTTACTCATGTGGATAGTGAGCTATTATAAAAGAGTGGTTTTGAAAGGTAAATTCCTGCAAATTCACCAAAATCGAAAATGGCAAAACAAAGGGGCAAACTCTTGACAAGGAAGGTCAGTGAACAAAATGCAAGTGGTTTTAGAGGTCCATGTCATCTGGATTGGAAGCTATTAAAAATAGTTAATGTGAATTATGTAATATAGATTTAACAATGCATGTAACTTTAAAATAAAATACAGGTAATGAATTTGGAAAAAAGAAGAACTGTACCTTTCAGAAAAGAGGTAAAGGAACACAACACACTTATTTTTGGATCTCTAACTCATATGGATAGTGAGCTTTTTTAAAAAAGAGTTGTTTCAAAAGGTAAATTCCTGTAAATTCACCAAAATCGAAAATGGCAAAAGTAAGGGGTGGACTCTTGACAAGGAAGGTTAGTGAACAAAATGCAAGTGGTTTTAGAGGTGCATATCATCTGGGTTGGAAGATATTAAAAATAGTTCATGTGAATTAGTTAATAGGGTTGTAATAATGCATGTAATTTTAAAATTAACTACAGATAATGAATTTGGAAAAAACAAGAGGTGTACCTTTCAGAAGAATGGTAAAGGATCACAACACGCTTGTTTGTAGATCTCTTACTCATATGGATAGTGAACTATTAAAATATAGTTGTTTAGAAAGACAAATTCCTGTAAACTCACCAAAATGGAAAATGACAAAACTAGGGGGGGTACTCTTGACAAGTAAGGTCAGTGAACAAAATGCAAGTGGTTTTAGAGGTCCATGTCATCTGGATTGGATGCTATTAAAAATAGTTCATGTGAATTAGGTAATAGAGTTGTAATAATGCATGCATTTATAAGATTAAATACAGATAACGAATATTGGTAAAAGAGGTGTACCTTTCAGAAGAGAGGTAAAGGAACAAACCACACTTGTTTGTAGGTCTCTAGCTCATATGAATAGTGAGCTATTAAAAACGTATTGTTTAGAACAATGTTTCCCAATCCTGGTCCTTGGGACCCAAAGGGGTGCACGTTTTTGTTTTTGTCCAAGCACTCACACACCTGATTCAAATTAAAGACTTGATGATAGGTTGATTACATCAATCAAGTGTGTAAGTGGTAGGGCAACATTTGAAACAGGTGTGTGAGTGCTAGGGCAAAAACAAAAATGTGCACCCTTTTGGGTCCCCAGGACCAGGATAGGGAAACACTGGTATAGAAGGATCAATTCTGATATAATCACCGAAATGTAAAAGGGCAAATTTAAAGGTCAGTGACCAAAATACAAGTGGTTTTAGATGTATATGTCACCTCTATAGGAATCTATTAAAAAATGATATATATATATAAGGTTTAACAACCAAAATGTATGTAGAAAATTATAGGTTTGTTTAATAACACAAAAAGTGTCTGTACCTTCGACATTCGACAGCGTTTTGCAACATTTTGGGCTCTGCTAAACGAAAGGTTCGATTTTAGATAAAATCAAAGGGTGTACCTTGTTCTCTACCCTAATCCAATTGTATATATTTCACTGTCGTCTTTGTACGATTTTTTGGAAGAGGTATAGACGATCAAACTCCGAATATCAAACATAAAACCAAATACACCCCGGTTGTTCACCTTGATATTACATGACGTCGTGCAAGTCGAATTTCACAAACTGCAACTTGTCTAAACAATTTCCATACATGATCTCAAAAATGTTTTTAACCTCCATACATTTCTATAAAAAATGATGGAGGGCTAGCTGAAAGGTTATATTGATTAGCAAGACGTACCGTTGCTTTCCAGTGCTATTACATTTTGACCACTAGAAACGTTAGCTACTATTTACAGAAGACAGCTGCTTCAGATGAGCGAGTTGCGTTCAGTCATCAAACTCATAAGAACATGCTGCCAAATGAACACGATTCTATACAATTTCTATACAATTTGTAAGAACTTTAGATTGAAGGTTGACGAAAAAAAATATTGACTGGTATATTGATTTATTTAGTGGGGGCTAATCCCTCTGCTGGATGGTCGAACACGGCACGGAACTGAGCTATGAACCGGGAAAACACCCTCAGTTCCCCGGAACCGCTGTCCCACAGCGCCGTAACCCATTCGAGGGCGCGCACAGGGAGGAGGGAGATTATCGCGGTCACCTTCTCATAGTCGGAGACCGGCTGGTCCGGTCTCCGACTCTCGCATTGGAGAAGGATATACAACTCGCATTGGAGAAGGAAACCGCGACAATCCTCCGAATTGCCATCGTACTTCTCGGACAAACTCTCCGGAGTTCCCTCTCCTGGACGCGGCTAGACTCCACACGAGCGACGGGAGGAGTCGCCGCAGTTCCGGCAGGCTCGATAGGTCTCTCCTCCCTCGATCGTGTTGCCAGGTGAGATATCATCTCGCCAAACGCTGTTGCAAACCCGGTGATCTGTCCATCCATGGCGCGGAGTCTATCCTCGAGCTCCAGCGTCAAGTACTATGGCACTAATGAGTGCCGTATGATGGGATTTCCCCTAGTTAGGACGAGGAGTTTGTCAGTTTTTAGTTGGCTGCAGAGAGCTGAAGTGACGCTCTTTGCAGGTCTGGTTTGATGTCTGATCGTACCGTTAATAACTTCTGGTAACACACCAGGAAAATACGTTACTGTATCATTCAATAACGCCATCACCTGTCCCAGTAAAGTCATAAATATTATATCATATAAGATTACAATGATTTTATAACCCCGTTTTCCAGAAAGTTGTGACGCTGCATAAAATGCAAATAAAAACAGAATGCAATGATGTGCAAATCATTTATACCTCTATTCAATTGAAAATAGTACATAGACAACATATCAAATGTTGAACCTGAGAATTTTTTTTTTTTTTTTTTGGAAAAATACATTTTGAATTTGATGCCAACAAATTCATGTTTACCACTGTGTTGCTTCACCTCTTCTTTTAACAACAATGTAAGCGTTTGGGAACTGAGGAGACCAATTGCTGTAGTTTTGAAAGAATCCTATACCATTCTTACTTGATATAGGATTGCACCTGGTCAACAGTTCAGGGTCTCCTTTTTGTTGAATTTTTCGTTTCATAATGCGCCAAATGTTTTCAATGAGTGACAGGTTTGGACTGCAAGCAGGCCAGTTTAGCACCCGGGCTCTTTTACTATGGTGCCATGCTTATGTAATACGTGCAGAATTTGGTTTGTCATTGTCTTGCTGAAAAAAGCAAGTCCTTCCCTGAAAAAGACATTTGTCTGAATGGCAGCGTATGCATGCTCCAAAATCTGTATATATTGTTGCAAGGCAACACATACTTGAGGATGCTGTTTGTGGACTACAGCTCTGCATTCAACACTATTGTGCCCGCCAAGAATGTTCCTAATCTAAGGACCCTGGGACTTAACACCTCCCTCTGCAATTGGATCCTGGACTTCCTGACGGGCCGACCCCAGGTAGTGAGAATGGGCAACCTCACCTCCTCTACACTGACCCTGAGCACTGGAGCCCCACAGGGCTGCATACTCAGTCCCCTCCTGTACTCCCTGTTCACGCATGACTGTGTGGCCACACACAGCTCCAACATCATCCTCAAATACGCAGACGACACTACCACCCTGGGTCTCATCTCCAACAATGATGAGACTGCTTACAGAGAGGAGGTAAGGAACCAGGACAACAACCACTCTCAACGTCTGTAAGACTAAAGAGATGATCATGGACTTCAGGAAGCGGCAGAGGGGGGGTCATGCCCCCATACACATTGATGGAGCTGAAGTGGACAGTCTCCAAATTTTTTGGTGTATTCATCAAGGATGACCTCACCTGGTCCAGACAAGCAAACCCGGCAGTGAAATCTGCCCAAAAACGACTATACTTCCTGAGGAGACTCAAGAAATTTGGCATGTCTGCAAAAGCTCTCACCAACTTCTACAGGTGCACCATTGAAAGCATCCTCTCAGGCTGCATTACTGCCTGGTACGGCAGCCGCTCCGCTGCAGCCCGCAAGTCCCTCCAGCGAGTGGTAAAGTTGGCAGAGCGCATCATCGGCTGCCTTCTTCCCTCTGTGCAAGGCATCTACCATACACAATGCCTGAGGAAAGCACGGAACATCATCAAATATCACAGCCACCCAGGCTATGGTCTGTTCACACTGCTGCTACCGGAGCATCGGAGCACGCACTTCCAGACTCAAAAACTGTTTTTTCCCTCAGGCCATAAGGCTCCTCAATCAACACTGATCCATGATCATAATGATCACACACAAACATTCCAGATGCTCTGATTCGCTTTCAGGTACTTTAATGGACATTAGAATATTTAGAATCGATGCTAGTTTACATTTTCTTTTTCAATGTACATTACTGCCATACATGCCATTTCTACATGTCCAATAATACTACCAATATTGCTGCTGATCTACAGTACTCTTTTTAAACTGCTGCTATGTACAGTGTTATATATATGATCCCATTATCCTCTTGATATATTTAAAGCTGTGTGTAAATTTTCTTCTTCTTAATTCTCACTACGTAGTTGCCATGTGCTCTAATGCACCCCAATACCATCACGGACGCTGGCTTTTGAACTGTGCACTGATAACAAGCTAGATGGTCCCTTTAGCCCAGAGGACGTGGTGTCCATGATTCCCAAAAAGTATTTCAAATTTTGATTTGTCAGACCACAGGACAGTTTTCCACTTCGCCTTAGTCCATCTTAAATGAGCTTGGGCCCAGAGAAGGTGGCGGCGTTTACATTTAAAAATAACAAATATTGGCCAATTAATCTATCAAAGGAAATGTAATTAATACATTTAGAATACATTTACAAATATATTACCAAATGCACATAAAATGTATCAAAATATTGTAGATGCATTTGAAAATACATACTAAATCTATTTTTCAATATATTTGGAAAATATATTTTTGAATACATTTTTAAAATGAAGTGTTGTTTAGCAGGCCGGCCGAGTCTCAAACCTGTGTTGTTTGGCTTCCAAGTTAAGCATGCTAAGCACTGCTCCAAACAAGGATATCTGTTTTGAGGGGCGAGTTGCGGCCTTACCAAGGTTGCTACATTTCGTTAGAGTATATTGGTGTCTGCAAGATACCATAAAATATGTACCATATTTTCTCCACTTGACTGTCTTCATTGTGTTCCATGGTATATCTAATGCTTTGGAAATTCTTTTGTACTCTTCTCCTGACTGATATCTTTCAACAATGAGATCCCTCTGATGCTTTGGAAGCTCTCTGCGTACCATGGCTTTTGCTCTGAGATGCAACTAAGAAAATGTCAGGAAAATCCTACAAGAACAGTTGAACTTTATTTGTGATTAATCAGTCACTTTAAATGATGGCAGGTGTGTAATGAATTCTATTTGAATGTGATTGGTTAATTCTGAACACAGCCACATTCCCAGTTATAAGAGGGTGTGCACACTTATGCAACCAGGTTATTGTAAGGTTTTCATTTTTCCTCCTTGATAATTTCAGTTTGTTTTTCAATTGAATTGTTCACATTATAGGTCACATTAAAAGTGGAAAAAGTTCTGACCATGATTTATCTTTGTCTCATTCTTTTACATCACAAAACCTGGCATTTTAACAGGGATGTGTAGACTTTTTATATCCACTGTATATATATATATAAATATATAATGTGTATATTTCGGTTGTCTTGACTATCTTTTACCTCTGCTTTTTTCCCCACTGGTAGCACGTTAATGTGCTTGTGAAATTCACGAGGTACCTGCGGGAAAAAGCTGAGGAAAATGGCAACCGATTGGATAGATATTGGCTAAATATATATGAGGTACACAAATATATCTCTATACGTACAGATACAGACAAGGCAATTCACACGGGGGCATCATAACACTTTTAGCGTTAAATAGCATTTTAGTACGCATCCTATGAAATTAGTGAAATGACAAACACTTGTTTTAAGTTTGTCTTTAACTTTATGAAGTAGGAGCCTACAGACACAATACAGCAAAAGTGTATCAAATGTTGCGCTGATAATGCCAGTGTTTTCATGTCGTGCCCAGCTGAGTCCAGGGAATTGCGCAATAGCCAAACACACCTGCATCTCAATCTAGATAGGTGCGTTCTCTGTCTCCGTGATCTTGCAAGACAATTCCCTCAAGGACAATTGGTAAGAACGTTCCTCTTAAGAACACAAGTACGTTCTTAGCGTTCTTGGAATTGATAAACAGCCACTGTCACCTTGCCAGCTAAGGAACACTACGTACACCGCACTGCAAGCTTCTCTCATTCACTCAAAATCACACTGCTGCAAAAGCTGGTTGATGTTACTGTAGCTTGCTAGCAAACATCAGCTAACCGCTTGCTAACATAAAGAGTGACCTGTAATTCAATGCAGAGAAAATAAAGGCTGGCGACGGGTAGAAATGTTTTATTATATTGAGTGGTAGAAGTAAATAAATGTCTAACATATGCTTTGTTTAGGGTGACCACATTTTCAAACCCCCAAACCGGGACCCTTGTGTAACCGCACGTTAATGCACGCGCACATGTATGCGCTTCTGCATGCATGTTGGTCATCATTTGGTAGTGAATGCCGGAAACTAGGACCTTTTAATGTTTTACAGATATTTGTCGGACCCGGGACACCCAGCTTGAAACCGGGACAATCCCGGGCAAACCGGGACGTCTGGTCACCCTAGCTTTGTTTGAACTACTTACTGAAAGCAAGGCTGTAGGCATGGAGTCAATATTGGGGGGGACCGAATCAGCCGGGGATCTGGGGGTCCCCCCAGAAAAACATTCAAAAATGTTTAAAATATTTACACAATCTGATATCACTGTGTTGTTCCTACAACATCATATTAAATGTTGCTCCAGGACCATCATTACAACTGACCTGTAGTTAGCTGGTTACCCCAGTCCAAAGATAGAATATTCCCCTGCCGCCCACCCTTTGACCTTACCCTAACCTCAGAGACACCTGTGCCTAAACCTAACCTCATTGGTACCTCTGCCTAAGCCTAACCTTAGTTGTGCCAACATTAATTATGATGTCGTCGGAACAACACAAACATGGTGATATCAGATTGGTCATCAATATTTGCTCCTTTTATCACTCACCATGTCACCTGCTCGTCCTGCCCTGTTGGCATCCTCATGCTCTCTCTCTCTCGCTCTCTCTGTCTCTTTACTCTGAATGCACCAGAGTGAACATGAAATAAATACTGTCAGTAAACAAGTTGGTGTTTCTTGCCACGATGTTCAGGAATGGATTACTAACCATTTCTGATCTGAAAGGCAATGATTATTATATCAATAAACATTGACTTACCTCTTTTGCTACTGTATACTTAGTCTATCATCTGACTGGTACTCATTTTCTCAACGCTTCCAGCTTACTTTTATTTTCTGAGGCTGCCCAAAAAAACTGATGAATGTCACTGCCACCATGAAAGCTGACTAATAAAACTGCTTGCACTTTAATCAAACAAACACTAATAATGCTATTTATCATAAGCAATGGATGAAACCATTGTGAGAAAAGGGCGGGGGTGTCGCAATTTTTTTAAACTTAAAAACGCGCTATTGTTTGTCTATAATCAGCACAAGTGCTTTGATTGCGTCTTATTAATATTACTGAAATTACATAGTTATGTTTACAGTTATATAATGGGGGGGGGGCAAATCATAGTTTTCCCTAGGATGGGTGGCCCAGCAGCTACTAAAACCTGAGGCCTCGAAGGAAATATCACCTGTGTTTCGCTGTAAAAGAGATCTTTGTCTTAGTTTGTGTTTCTTATCGAAATAAAGGTATAAAAATGTTCAGGTCTGCTGTGAAGTGATAAAATATAACAAGTCTTACATGAATGTCATTTTTGACTGTGAACATTAATTGTTTTGAAATACATTTGGACAAAATTGAAATGTATTTTTACATTTTGACATACATTTCAGAATGAAAGGTGAAATACATTGTGATACCTGAAATGTATTTTGAAAGTTAAATGTTTTCAACATATATTACATTGCGCTGAACCTCTCACCATCTTAATTTCTGAAAGATTCATCCTTTCTAGGATGTTCTTTTTATACCCAATCATGTTACTGACCTGTTGCCAATTAACCTAATTAGTTGTGAGATGTTCCACCTTTTTTGTATGTCACAACTTTTCCAGTGTTTTGTGGCCCCTATCCCAGCTTTCTTGAAATGTTTTGCTGGCATCACATTCAAAGTGGGCATATATTTTTCAAGAAACAATAACATTTCTCAGATTCAACATTTGATATGTTGTCTTTGTAGTATTTTCTATTGAATATAGGGTTTAAATAATTTGCACATCATTGCATTCTGTTTTTTTTTTACATTTTACACAGCATCCCAACTTTTTTGGAAACGGGGTTGTACTATTATCTCTCTGTTTCTACTGTATATAGTATCCATCTATTTGTCTCTCTATATACAGTATCTACTATCTATAATTTCTCCGACTGTCTATCTATCTATCTATCTATCTATCTATCTAGCTTTTAATCAAACAGTGTTTTCATTTTTAAAAGAGGACCAACAATCACTCTCCCTAGTTAATTTGTTTTCTTTGCAAGGCGTTTAATGGTTGTATGATTCAAAGGAAGACAGGTGACGTGGAGACAAAGAAGTGAAGGGTGGAGACAGCAATAAAACCCTGCTCTCCGGCGAGGAGCCAAATGTCCTTGTGCTTATTCAATTATTTTATTTTCAATTAATTTAAAGCAATATATTCTGTTACTTCCTTATTGTATACACTTGGCTTATAGGGTGCTTTCTCTTCTTGTGCATGGTGAAAGGTGAAAGATCTAATCACAAAATCACAGATAAGAGAGAAGTTGCAAACAGAAATGACATCAGTAATGACTCACTTCTTGGGCCAAGCCTCAAATATAGAGTTCAGGCGATCCACGTTCTCTTTCTGAGATTCTGGTTCATGAAGTAAAACGGCCAAATCTATCCGGTGAACTTTTTTTTTTTATTATTTAAAAAATATATTAAATAGAGAAACAAATATGTTACTGTAACAGAACATGTAAGCCATATATTTCAAGTATTTATAATAAAGTACCTTTTTGAATTGAAATTTGAAATACAGCCCTTAATCTACTTCTTCAGAATTAATTCAGCTCATGGATATATTTTTGATGTTTCTGTGTTTAGTTTGTAATTAAGTTGCCAACCATTGTGCAATTACTTTATATTTTTATTGAATTTAGAACTGATTTTATTTTCACTTTGACACCATGGACTTTTTTTTTTGATCAGTAGCTAAAACCCCTGTTGATTTCGTGTTGTAACACAATAAAATGTTGAAACATCAAATGGGAGTGGATACTTTGTATAGCCACTGTATGTACAACAAAAATGATGTTGTCAGGTGATATGGAATTAAGGCTTGACAATATCATACTGTTATTCAATTTCTTGGTATTTCATAACACGTTTATCGAATCAGTCTGTTGAGAATGGACACAAAGTATCCAAAATTTAATTAAACCTTCAAATAATAAGATTTTGTGCCATTATTCAAAAAAAAGGTTGCTGCAGTTTACTCATGAAGCCTAAAGTGAAGGTCTACTCAGATTCTACTCAGATTCAACAGTGAAGAGGTGACTCCAGGATGCTGGCCTTGTAGGCAGAGTTCTTCCTCTGTTCAGTGTCTGTGTTCTTTTGCCCATCTTAATCTTTCCTTTTTATTGGCCAGTCTGAGATATGTTTTTGTCTTTGCAACTCTGCCTAGAAGGCCAGCATCACAGGAGTTGCCTCTTCACTGTTGACGTTGAGACTGGTGTTTTGCGGGTACTATTTAATGAAGCTGCCAGTTGAGGACCTGTGAGGCATCTGTTAGAGCTAGATACTCTATTGTATTTGTCCTCTTGTCTTCAGTTTCTTGGCAATTTCTCACATGGAATAGCCTTCATTTCTCAGAACAAGAATAGACCGACGAGTTTCAGAAGAAAGTTCTTTGTTTCTGGCCATTTTAAGCCTGTAATTCAACCCACAAATGCTGATGCTGAAGAAGATATTTAACTAGTCTAAATAAGGCCAGTTTTATTGCTTCTTTAAACAGCACAACATATTTCAATGGTGCTAACATAATTGCAAAACGGTTTTCTAATGATCCGTTAGCCTTTTAAAATTATAAACTTGGATTAGCAAACACAATGTGCCATTGGAACACAGGACTCATGGTTGCTGATAATGGGCCGTTGTACAACTATTTAGATGTTCTATTGAAAATCAGCCGTTTCCAGCTACAATGGCCATTTACAATATTAACAATGTCCACACTGTCTTTCTGATCAATTTTATGTTATATAAATTGCTTTTTTTCAAAAACATGGACATTTCAAAGTGACCCCAAACTTTTGAACGTGTAACTAATTGCTTTGTTGTGTTACACTTTTCCCTTTGTGCGGTTCAGCCATTTTCTTTTTTCTGGTGGTGTCTTGGGTAATTGTGCGCAGATTTTTTGGATAAAATCTTCCGTTTATGTGACAGTAATGATACAGTCCATACACATTAGCAGATTCTCAACCACATTAAAAAATGTGTGGTTAAGTTAGCTCGGTTAGCAAATTGACAGAGTGGTACGTTTACTTAAGAAACCATTGCATTTTGCAACCATGTATGTGTCTGTCACACAGCCAGTCAAAGCATCATTTTAACAAATGAGTCTAAATGCTCACCCCATGAATTTACATCAGAACCCTCTACCCCGATAATTAATCATAAAACAGATGTTGAACATTACAAGTTAATTTTTTACCAAGGACTTTCCATCCTTTTTCCTCATTCCACAAAGAACAAAATAAAACAGCAAGTGATGTGTACAAGGAAATACTCTGTGCAAATTCACTAACAGTTAAGGCTTTATAACTTTACAGTCCCATAACTTCATGAAACAAGGAAGAATGGATGTTTGAACCTGTTTGAACCAGTTCGATCCATGTGTGTGGATGTTTTATTTCAATTGACTCTTAGTCATGTTAAGTTATTTGCCTTACAATTGAACTCATACTTCTCTATTGAGGCCACTTTATTAAGTAACAGTTTCAGTGTTAACATATTGCGAGAGCATGATGGCAACATAGGTAACGACAAATGGCCAAACAGCAATCTCGTTGTGGATGTGTGAAAGAGTGATTTCAACAGACTATAGCTGGCAATGAACAAAATGAACAAATTTTACTTACAAAAGTAAAGTTTAATTTTGAGTTAAGTGCTTTAGGATAAAGCACATACTTCAATCACAATGCATGTTCGGATTCATGATGTAAAATCCAGAGCTGGTGTATTAGTGCGTCTAACTTAAAAGAGCAAGGTAGCACAACCACACAACCCAGATATAGTAAGTACATTTTACTTAAATAGCTATCAGCAAACTCAGTGCTAGAAAGAAGAACAACAAATTATACAACCGAAAGTGTTCTAGCAGGAAGAATATAAAGTAAGCAAAAACAGATAAGGGTCAAGTCTTTTTCTGGGTCAATGAAATCTACTTTTATTTGTTTGGCTTATTGATTATCAGCAAATGATTGATTTGGTCAAACATGTCAAGGGCAGACTTGTCGGAAGAAGGAAGTATACAATCAGAACCATTCCTGAGAAATGACAGATGAAGGGGGCGGGGCATTGCAACATTTATTATATATTAGAACAGCTGGAGAAGGCATCAGAGGTCTTCAGTTGACTTCACAATACGGCCTCTCAAGATTTCCCAACAAGACTTCTAAACAAGAGCTGTTAAAACAAAAGTAAGACTAATACTTTATTTGCCGTATGTTTCTTTTAAATTTTATCCATGGTTATTCTGATCCTTGCATGAATGTGTTACTCACTCAAAACCTTCCTTTTCAACTTTTTTGGAAAGGAAAGAAAAAGGTGCAGTGGTCTCTTAATTTTTTCCGGAGCTGTATTTTGATATTTTCTATTTCTCTCCAGTTGACAAGCTCTCTCATAATCTGAAAAGCAGGAATGAGAAATAAGATGTGCATATAACATTTATGAGAGCAGCATGTTTTTTCACACAGATGTTTTCTGATGAATCCCCTTTTTGCTGTACACAGATGAAGCTGCTTTCCACCCTTCTGACATTGGGGTTGTGCCTGACGTTGAGCCAGCCAGGACGGTCAGAGGAGAGTTTGGGTGGCCCTTTCATTCAGAGTGCGGTGAAGGAGGCAAAAAGGCTTGTAGACGAAGCTTACAAGTACTCCAGAGAAAAGTGAGTAAAAGTATTAGTTGACCTCTTCAGATGTAATCCATCAGCTCTGTCTTTGGTAATTGTGCCAAATGAAATAATAATCTCTTGCAATATTTCGTCGCTGAATAAAGATTACCCTAATACGAATGTTTTATATTCCTTAAATCGCTCCATTTTTACAGTTTGTATCATTGTTAGGAAATACGTAATTGTCATAATTTCAAATGATTAGTACATTAAACCTGCTTCTATACTGAGATGTTACAATGGCGGTCTATGTGCATTTCAGGAGTCTGGAGAGAGTACGTGGGAAGTTCACAAATCCATCCGATGTCCTGCGTCTTCTTAAGCAGCCTGCCAGGGACACTCGATCTGCAGTACGCTCTGCAGATTACCTGGAGAACACCCTGAGGCTGATCAATGAGAAAGTCCACAGAACACACAGCGCACACATGCGGCACAAACGCTCACTCAATGCAACAGGTCAGCACACGCACGCACGCACGCACGCACGCACGCACGCACACACACACACACACACACAACTGATTAAATCCATCCATTTTGTTTCATGAAGTAACATCCATGTATGTGTGTTAACTGTGTTAACATCCATTAATGTTTTTTTAACACATGCACACATAAATCAACCCTCATGTGCATTAATGCATTAATGCATTTGTGTTTATGAATGTATCTTTTATCAATTAAGTATGCATTTATTAATGTTTTTATTTTCAAATGCGCCCATAAATCATGATCTGTAAACTCATCAAGTAATTATTCATACATTTTAATAATCACATTAATTCATGTTAATTAATGTATCCTTACTGTAATATTTTACTGAGCTTTCAAAAAGATACCTTTTATTTTGAATACTATAATGAAAAAGTTATTTAATGTAATCATTAACTTTATGGTCAACTTAACAAAAATCTAACATGCTAGTATAAAGTTCTAGTTTTATTTTGCCATTGGTGGTACTGACTTATTACAAACTGATAAAAAAAAACAATAACTGTTAACATTTTCCAGTAGCAAACAGGGGGAGTAGTCTGCCTAATCATACCCTATTTGTATGAATTTTGGGATTCCATTGATAATATGGTGACTAATGTAGAATACATTTCTAACGTGGTTTTATTTAATTTAAATGTAATTAATTGGAATATTAATTCAAGAACCATACATGCAGTATCTATTAAGTTAGATATAAAAACACAGTCACAATACGGACATATATCTTATTAGTCTTCTTCAACCCTCTCCACTGTCTCAGACTTGCTTACTAAAGAGGAGCTGGACACCATTGTAAAGGTTACCGGCTGTGCTGCCCGGGTCAGCAAACCTTCATGCCGCACCACCCCCAACGTCGACAAGTATCGCACCGCCACCAGCATCTGCAACAACCTGTAAGAGCACCGGGGCATTCACAGTTTTCACAAGCCTTGTGCGCGGTTAATGGAAGGGGAAGTCCGTATACGTTTCTGAGGTCTGGCTGAGGAGTGTATAAGCCACAGGAGATGAGTCCATAACCCTTGAGTTCCTCAACTCTCATGTGTATTTCCTTCTTAGCAAGTTCCCTCGTCTTGGAGCCTCAAACACCCCCTTCACCCGTTGGCTGCCTGCTCAGTATGACGATGGCGTCTCCCGGCCGCATGGCTGGGACCCAACAAGGCGCTTTGACAACTTTATCCTTCCTCTGGTATGATGACAATAAATAATGTTCAATAACTGCTACGTTGATTTAGGGTGGTCTGAAGATACTGTCACCAGTGCCCATGTACTGGTGCAACGTGGTTTGTTTCTGGCCCACTACTCTTTCAAAGTTCTATGTTATACTTTTCAACTGCTGTCCAGTAAACAGATTTAAAGTATAAAAGAAGATATATATGCATCTACATATCTATTGTATTAATGTATGTCATTATATTCTCTGTTCCCCGCAGGTGAGAGATGTCTCGAACCGTATCCTGGCAACCACTGATGCTGGCATAGTGAACGATGGAGAATTCACACACATGATCACCCTGTTTGGCCAGTGGAACGACCACGACTTGACGTTCACTCCCTTTTCCCCCAGCATCCGTTCCTTTAGCAATGGCCTGGACTGTACCGACAGCTGTGAGCGCACTGAGCCTTGTTTCCCCATCCGGGTCAGTGAGTACTCTGACAACACATCAGACAATCTGGCCCTTCTAGCAGGCGCTGTGACTGTACAGGCAGTGTTGTATATCTGGCCATTCTAGCAGGCACTGTGACTCTACAGGCAGTGTTGTATATCTGGCCATTCTAGCAGGCACTGTGACTGTACAGGCAGTGTTGTATATCTGGCCCTTCTAGCAGGCACTGTGACTGTACAGGCATTGTTGTATATCTGGCCATTCTAGCAGGCACTGTGACTGTACAGGCAGTGTTATATATCTGGCCCTTCTAGCAGGCACTGTGACTGTACAGGCAGTGTTGTATATCCGGCCCGTGTTTCTCCGTGATCCGTGTATTATCAGGTCCTTATCGTCTGTCTTGTCTTTTCCTCTATGAGCAGATTCCTCCCAATGACAAACGTTTGCCCAGTGGACCGAACAGCTGCCTTCCAGTGTTCAGATCAGCGCCAGTGTGCGGCACAGGGGAGTCGGCTTACAATTTCGGCGCAGACGTCAACAGGAGGGAGCAGATCAATTCACTGACAGCCTTCCTGGACTTGGGCCAGGTTTACGGCTCTGAGGAGGGGTTAGCGCTTCTTCTCCGCGACCTCACCAATGACGGAGGCCTGCTGCGCGTCAACACTGAATTCACGGACAACGGGCGTGAGCTGCTACCCTTCGTGAATATGAAGGAGAACATGTGTGCCACCCGCCAAAGAATCACCAATGAAACCAATGCCAGGGAGGTGCCCTGCTTCATTGCAGGTAAGCCTGTCAACTCTGTTCATCAGTGGAGTAGAACAATGTACTGTATATTTCTGTAAGTTAAAAAAAAAACACAACAGAATGGTTTGTGTCAAATAGTTGTCAGACACTGGGTATTGAATTAAGCTCTGTCGCTGTTTTGCCAATAATCATTAAGCCTACTGTATATTTGCTAGGTGATTCACGTGTGAATGAAAACATGGCCTTGACATCTCTACACACGATGTTCATGCGTGAGCACAACCGTCTGGCCCGGGAACTTCGTCGTATCAACCAACACTGGGACGCCGAGACGCTCTATCAGGAGGCCCGCAAGATCATGGGCGCCTACACCCAGGTACCCCGAGCCGAAACGTTCCACCAACACACACTGTGTCACTGACCTGCAAACTCTGACACAGTGTCTCAGTCCCTCTCGCGTACAGTCATTTACAATTGTGTTCAAAGGTTTGCATGGCCATCACAGTCAGGAGACTGTGATGGCCACTCCAGAACCTTCACCTTTTTCTGCTGTAACCACTGGAGGGTCAACTTGGCCTTGTGCTTAGGGTCGTTGTCTGCCGGAAAGTCTAAGAGCGTCCCATGCGCAGCTTTCGTGCAGAAGAATGCAAATTGTCTGCCAGCATTTTCTGATAACATGCTGCATTCATTTTACCATCTATTTTCACAAGATTCCCCATGTCTTTAGAGCTCACACACCCCAAAAACAAAAAATGGCTTCATATGATCACCATCCTTAAATAAAAGACAGTTTTTTTGCATGATCAGTCATATATTCAAAATCAATGCCAAAATGTCACAATTTTTGCCAGGTTATGCAAACTTATGAGCACAACTGTACCTTGAATACTCATACACTGACACCCACAGACAAGTGTCTCCTCTCTTCGTCTCACTCCGTCTCAGGTATTTGTGTTCCGGGACTACCTGTCCCATATCGTAGGCCCGGAGGCCATGAACCGCCAGCTAGGTCCATACCCTGGCTACAATGAGGACATAAATCCCAGCATTGCCAACGTGTTTGCTACGGCAGCATACCGCTTCGCCCACCTGGCTATCCAACCCATTTTGTCCCGCCTAGACAGCAACTACAGGGAGAACTCTCAGTTCCCCAGTGTGCCTCTGTTCAAGTCTTTCTTCACCCCCTGGAGGCTGGTGTTTGAGGGTGAGTGTTGGGAAGTACTTCACAGCCGGTCGTCTGTCCGTATTATCTCATTATTTCAGCATCCTGTTTTCACTTTGTGTCCTCCTTTAGGTGGTATCGACCCGCTGATCCGCGGTCTCGTGGGTCGCCCTGCAAAACTGAACACTCAAGATCACATGTTAGTAGACGCTGTGAGGGAAAAGCTCTTCATGTTTGTGGAACACCTTGCTATGGACCTGGGCTCCCTTAACATGCAGCGTGGACGGGACCACGGCCTCCCTGGTACACACATCTTATCCCCTCTAGAGCGCTACACTTCTATCCCATAATCCAACCTGATCTGTTCCAGGCACTCATTGGTTTCATTCTGTCTCCAACCCAGGTTACAATGCTTGGCGTAAATTCTGTGGACTCTCAACACCTAGAAACCAGGCTGAGCTGGCTTTGGTTCTGAACAACACAGACCTAGCCCGCAAACTGCTGGAGCTCTACGGTACCCCAGCTAACATTGACGTGTGGCTGGGGGGTGTGGCCGAACCCTTCGTACCCAGAGCCCGCGTCGGGCCACTCTTTGCCTGCCTAATTGCCACCCAGTTTCAAAGGATCCGCCAGGGAGACAGGTGTGTGTTCGTGTATGGTGGTTAGAGGTGTAGTATAGTATCCACGCGTGTGTCTCTTGTCCTCACTATGCTTGCTGATCCACAGGCTATGGTATGAAAAACCAGGTGTCTTCACCTCAAACCAAAGGGCTGTCCTGAAACGTGCCTCTCTGGCTCGGATAATCTGTGACAACACTGGCATTCAACAAGTCACCCGTGACCCCTTCAGAATCCCTGGTAATGCGAACAGTCTTGTCAACTGCAACAGCATCCCACGGCTTAACCTCCAAGCCTGGAAGGAGAATCCGAACCAGAATAGGAACACGGATCAGAATCGGCAGCAGTTGGACGAAGACAATGAGGTAATTGGTTGAACATCAACATCAGTTAACAGCGCAATTTTTCTGCACCAGCTAACATTGACATCAATACACCGCTCCTCGTCAACCTGTCTTCTGGATTTCTCCCTAGATTCCCATGATGTGAGGTTTACAGAGGCCCCAGGTCCCAGCTACTCTCTGCCCTCAGTCCAGCTGGCTGGTAACCTTGTCATCCGTAAGAAAGTCCTGATTTTCTGCCAAGTGGTCTATAACAGGCAGAACCATCAGAACTCTGGGTCAGGTTTGGTGACCATCTGCATGATAGCTAAGCTGAGGAAAATGCTGGTCCATTGCAGCTGCTCAAGGTCAATATGCTTGTAAATGATTGCAGCATTTTTAAAAGGGTGAATATAGAAATATTATTTGGCATTATGCGATCTGATATTTGTTTGGTCTTTGATACTGTAATTTTTGTTTTATCCATTCAACAAAAAAATGAGAACGGTATTAAGGAAGCGTATGTTCAAGTCTGTTACCATCCACCTTTTTAAATTGAAGGTTTTGCTTATTTACTATATTATGTACTTGTTTAAATGTGTACTGTACATGTACTGTATTTTCTCTACTGCTTGTCATGGTTCATTCAGCAAATATTACATTTTATTGAAGTGCATAAATATGCATTGCACCAGAAAAGACAATTAAAATGCATAACTAAGACTGATGAATTATTTTTATTGTTCTGTTTTTCTATAGTTACTATTCTGATTAAATAAGGCTTACCTTCTTACAAGACAAAACAAATAAATGCTGCTTATAAACCTATAGTAGCAATGGTCAAAACAGCTGAATGGTTAGACCTGGTTACTGATGTTTAACACTGAATGGAACAAAAACTGTCAGTGTGTAATTCTCCATCAGGAACAGTGAGATCCATCAGCCTGAGGTATTAGTAAAAAATATTCAGGTTGTGTCACATTTTAATACCAATGTATACTGGCGGCCATGGGTGGCCAGTATAAATATTTTCCAAATTTGGAAATAACATTTTCCGATAAGGGTACATGAACTTGCATTTATGAATACAACAGTTACCATGAACAAATGATGAACAAAGACAAAAAACAAACCCTTAATAATGATTTAATAATAATAACTCCGGTCTTATTAATGATTTACAAAAGCTTTAACTAAGCGTGTACTACCATTTGTTCATGTTGACACAGGACATTTATGTAGCAAGTGGTTTATATGAACAATAGCCTAAGTAATATAAACTATTCATAAGAAATTCTAATTTGTCAATGATTACAGTGGTGTAACCATTATTAATAAGGAAACTCAGTTTCTGGTCAAAGAGACATGCCAATATGGAGGCTGTTCATTTATCTATTTGAAAAAGTAATAAATGTTTCTTCCATAGCTCCTTTTGCTGTCATCTACACACCAATGTCTGTGATGGACTAAGTATTTTCACACTGTCCCTACATTTTGAGGAAAGACATCTACATCCTCCTTCTCTTTGGGATTTAATGCTGGTAATGTCTTCTTTTCCTCACGTTGCCAACACTGCTCTTAGTGGTGGCTGCCGTGTAGCTGCTGGACATTAGTGTCTGGCTCATGGCTGCCTGGCTACAAGCTGTCTGGCTGGAGGGCCAACATTTGGCTTCATTCTGCTGGGAGAATGACCAACTAGTTGCAGCTTTTGTTGAGCGGAGCCAGACTTTTTTCATTGTAATGGCTGCTGATTGGCTAGACCGGACATGAGTCTTGGAAGTAGCTCAGGATTAGCTAGGCCAGGCAGTTGTCTTGCCAGTAAATACTGACTGACTGTTGTCCACAACATCAATAACCATAGGCTGCTCATCCTGATGACAGGGGACTTAATTCTGCCATAGACCGTTGTTGTTAGTATCCATCTGGGGTCCCTCTGTCCAGTCCATTAAATCATGATGATCTCCTCCATAGCAGTAGTTTGACTGGATGGTGGCAGGGGATGTGTTGAGCTGGTAATGACATGCAGAGGAAGGCATATTCAAAAACAAACTTCCACATTGTCCCAGCAAATCGATATAGAAATTATAATCCTCTTTTTACATGAACATTTGTCCCGCTGTGCACTCTATAGCATATAGGTTGCCTTTTCAGACTGCTCATTAACAGTTAGGCCGAACAAACCTGGTTCTGAGAGGGATCCACTCCGGACATTGGAGCTCCTCCAGTCATCTGACTGATCAGCCATGAACACAAAACATCCTTAGGAACACTGCTCAACACATTCCAGGTGAAGTGGTCTAGAGGAATGAGGTGGAGGGGTCCAAACTGGCTCAGGTGATGGAGACAGTCCATTATTCAACGAAATGTGGTGCAGTTAATGAAGAGAAGTAATTAAAAGCAGTGTCATAGGTAATGTCAAGTCAAATGTATTTTTGAGCACATTAAAAAAAACTAATGTCAACCAAAGTGCTGTACAATCAAATAAAGTATTTCGGACAGCAAACGAAAAAACACGCATAAAACATATCGCTAACTAAACATATTTTCATAGGACATGACAGACATAAACAGAAACTTCCTAACCAGTTGCAGACTCAAATGCTAGAGAAAAAAGATAGGCCTCAAGGTGGGATTTAAAAACGTTGCTACTAGTAGTAGACTAGTAGAAGATATAAAGGTAGGCTATTCCACAACTTTGGAGCAGCAACAGAAAAGGCACGGTCACCTTTAAACTTCAATCGGGACCGTGGACACACAATAGCAGTTTGTTGGAAGACCTAAGGGTCCTTGAAGAATAGTGCTGGCTAGAGAGATCCGAAATATAAGAGGGTGCTGATCCATGAAGTGGATTAAAAACAAATAAAAGAACCTTAAAATCAATCCTATATTTAACAGGTAGCCAGTGGAGATTTAATCCACATGGGAATGTGGTCCACATGTCTGTCTGTGGTCCACATGTCTGTCTCAACAAAATGCACATGGTCAAGTGGGTTACAGAAGTAATCTGTCACCAATCTGTCACCATTGAAACCTGATTTATAAAAAATTATGGATACAAATAGTTGACATTGATGATAATTTCCCTGGATTTCATCTTATAGATTTTTGATGCTCTTAAAAACAATAGCATTCTTTTCACTTCAAATGGTAAAAAACATATTGCCTTAAAGCAAACTATTAAAGCAGACTATGCAGGGGGCAACACAGATTTTGAGAAAATTGAGGAAATCTCAGGTGAAGGCTTCTCTTTATCTTTTCCTTCTGTCGGGTGGTTTTGACTATAAGAGATACAGCTTTGTCGGATTGCAGTTCTGTAGCAGGTTAGGAGAACTGTGTTAAAGGTGGGCTTGGGAAAATGGTTTAAGCTAGCAGACATCAATGGCTTAATTTGCTTTAAAATTTTATAAAACTGGGTGCTCCCGACTACTGAATATTACAGACCATAAATAAACTGCCTGGAATACCCTTAGAAGGTTTTAATGTCATGTAAGTGCCAGTGTGCCTTGCCCACAAAGGGCCACAAATAGAACTACTTTTTCTGGTTAGTTGCAATAGATGATATGCCCAGTAGATGGTGCCAATGTAGACTGCTATTCCTATGTTGGTAGATTGCACTGCAATAGCTACGATATGACCACTGCAAATATAGTGGCACAAATAAAACTGAACAGGACAATGAAAGTGAAGTTTGTATCTTTGTTTCAAATTAGTCCATTCTTATTATTTATTTCATTTCTCAAAATTAAATACATTAGTGGACTGTGTATTGGTTGTTGTACAACCCAGTTTCCAAAAAGTTGGGACGCTGTGTAAAATGGAAATAAAAACATAATGCAAACATGTGCAAATCATGTAAACCGTATATTCATTAGAAAACAGTAAAAAGACAACATATCAAATGTTGAAACTGAAAAATGTTTTTGTCCCTTGAAAAACATATGCCCACTTTCAATTTGATGCCAGCTACAAGCTGGGACAGAGGCAACAAAAGACTGGAAAAGTTGTGTAATAAAAAAAACGAACCTGGTGGAACATCTCACAACTATTAAGTTAATTGGCCACAGGTCAGTAATGATTGGGTATAAAAAGAGCATCCCAGAGATGATTAGTCTTTCAGAAGTGAAAATGGGGAAGGGTTCACCACTCAATGACAGACTGCACGGGCAAACAGTGCAACAAGAATAACATTTCTCAATGTAAAATTGCAAAGAGTTTGGGGATATCATCACCTACGGCATATAATATCATTAAGAGATTCAGAGAATACAGAGAAATCTCTGTACGCAGGGACAAGGCCGAAAACCAATATTGGATGGCTGTGATCGCTGCATTAAAAACAGAAACGATTCTGTAGTGGAAATCACTGCATGAGCTCAGGAACAATCCCGAAAACCATTGTCCGTGAACACAATTTGTCACTGAATACACCCAAGCTCATTCAAGATGGACTGAGGTGAAGTGGAAAACTGTCCTGTGGTCTGACGAATCAAAATTTGAAATTATTTTTGGGAATCACGGACGCTGCATCCTCCGGACTAAAGAAAGGGACCAGGCGCTCCTCCACCTTCCGTTTGAGGATGCCCCACAGATGCTCAATAGGGTTTAGGTCTGGAGACATGCTTGACCAGTCCATCACCTTTACCCTCAGCTTCTTTAGCAAGGCAGTGGTCGTCTTGGAGGTGTGTTTGGGGTCGTTATCATGTTGGAATACTTCCCTGCAGCCCAGTCTCTGAAGGGAGGGGATCATGCTCTGCTTCAGTATGTCACAGCACACATTGGCATTCATGGTTCACTCAATGAACTCTAGCTCCCCAGTGCCGGCAGCACTCATGCAGCTCCAGACCATGACACTCCCACCACCATGCTTGACTGTAGGCAAGACACACTTGTCTTTGTACTCCTCACCTGGTTGCCGCCACACACGCTTGACACCATCTGAACCAAATAAGTTCATCTTGGTCTCATGAGACCACAGGACATGGTTCCTGTAATCCATGTCCTTAGTCTGCTTGTCTTCAGCAAACTGTTTGCAGGCTTTCTTGTGCATCATTTTTAGAAGAGGCTTCCTTCTGGGACGACAGCCATGCAGACCAATTTGATGCAGTGTGCGGCGTATGGTCTGAGCACTAACAGGCTGACCCCCACCCCTTCAACCTCTGCAGCAATGCTGGCAGCACTCATTTGTCTATTTCCCAAAGACAACCTCTGAATTTGACGCTGAGCACGTGCACTCAACTTCTTTGGTCGACCATGGCGAGGCCTATTCTGAGTGGAACCTGTCCTGTTTAACCGCTGTATGGTCTTGGCCACCGTGCTGCAGCTCAGTTTCAGGGTCTTGGCAATCTTCTTATAGTCTAGGCCATCTTTATGTAGAGCAACAATTCTTTTTTTCAGATCTTCAGAGAGTTATTTGCCATAAAGTGCCATGTTGAACTTCAAGTGTCCAGTATGAGGGAGTGTGAAAGCGATAACACCAAATTTAACACACCTGCTCCCCATTCAGACCTGAGACCTTGTAACACTAACGAGTCACATGACACCGGGGAGGGAAAATGGCTAATTGGGCCCAATTTGGACATTTTCACTTAAGGGTGTACTCACTTTTGTTGCCAGCAGTTTAGACATTAACGGCTGTGTGTTGAGTTATTTTGAGGGGACAGCAAATTTACACTGTTATACAAGCTGTACACTCACTACTTTACATTGTAGCAAAGTGTCATTTCCTCAGTGTTGTCACATGAAAAGATATAATCAAATATTTGGAAAAATGTGAGGGGTGTACTCACTTTTGTGAGATACTGTACATATCTCTCTAATATCCCAAACTTACAGGGACGTTGTTGCTGTGAGTTTCTTGTTCCTAGTCCTGCCTGTTTGTTTTTGTTCACCCCTAGTCACCTCTATGTTCCTGATCCTGCCATCGGTTTCCTAGTCTGTCTATTTCTGTGTCTTGAATATAGCTTGTGTCCAGTCCATGATTAGTCACACCTGTTTGCATTAGTCCTGAGTGTTTGCACCTGTTCCTATTTACTCCTACCCTATACAGTTGTGCTCAAAAGTTTGCATACCCTTGGAGAATTGGTAATATACAGCTCTGGAAAAAATTAAGGAACCACTGCACCTTTTTCTTTCCTTTCCAAAAAAGTCAAAAAGGAAGGTTTTGAGTGAGGAACAGAAGGGTTAAAATTAAGAGACCACTGCAAATTGAACACTTCTGTTCCTCACTCAAAACATTCCTTTTCAACTTTTTTGGAAAAGAAAGAAAAATGTGCAGTGGTCTCTTAATTTTTTCCAGAGCTGTATGTACCATTTTTAAAGAAAACATGAGTGAGCAGGTAAAACACATTTCTTTTATTTCTTATGGGATTCACATTCACCTGTAGGTCATAACAGAATGGCACAATCATAAAACAAACATAGCAACATAGAAAAAAATGAAATGACCCCTGTTCCAAAGTCTGCATATCCTTAGTTCTTAATACTGTGTATTGCCCCCTTTAGCATCAATGACAGCGTGCAGTCTTTTGTAATAGTTGTCTATGAGGCCACGAATTCTTGCAGGTGGTATAGCTGCCCATTCGTCTTGGCAAAATGCCTCCAGGTCACGCAAAGTCTTTGGTCATCTTGCATGAACCACATGTTTGATATCTCCCCAGAGTGGCTCGATGACATAAAGGTCAGGAGACTGTGATGGCCACTCCAGAACCTTCAACTTTTTCTGCTGTAACCACTGGGGGGTCAACTTGGCCTTGTGCTTAGGGTCATTGTCGTGCTGGAAAGTCCAAGAGCGTCCCATGCGCAGCTTTCGTGCACAAGAATGCAAATTGCCTGTCAGTATTTTCTGATAACATGCTGCATTCATCTTGCCATCAATTTTCACAAGATTCCCTGTGCCTTTAGAGCTCACACACCCCAAAACATCAGTGAGCCACCACCATGCTTCACAGTGGGGATGGTATTCTTGTCACTATAGGCCTTGTTGACGCCTCTCCAAACATAACGCTTATGGTTGTGACCATAAAGCACTATTTTGGTCTCGTCACTACAAATTACAGTGTGCCAGAAGCTGTCAGGTGTGTCAAGGTGTTGTCGGGCATATTGTAACTGGGCTTTTTGGTGGCATTGGCACAGTAAAGGCTTCTTTCTGGCAACTCGACCATGCAGCTCATTTTTGTTCAAGTATTGTGGTATTGTGCTCCCTGAAACAACCACACCATCTTTTTCCAGAGCAGCATGTATTTCTCCTGAGGTTACCTGTGTGTTTATCTTTGTATCCCGAACAATTCTTCTGGCAGTTTTGGCTGAAATCTTTCTTGGTCTACCTGACCTTGGCTTGGTATCAAGAGATCCCCAAATTTTCCACTTCTTAATAAGTGATTGAACAGTACTGACTGGCATTTGTAAGGCTCTGGATATCTTTTTATATCCTTTTCCATCTTTAAATAATGGGTTCCATTACCTTGTTATGCAGGTCTTTTGACAGTTCTTTTCTGCTCCCCATGGCTCAGTACCTGGCCGTGCTCGTTGCATCCATGTGAGAGCTAATAAACTCAATGACTATTTATACACAGACACTAATTGCAATTTAAAAAGCCACAGGTGTGGCAAACTAACCTTTAATTGCCATTTTCACCTGTGTGTGTCACCTTGAGTGTCTGTAACAAGGCCAAACATTCAAGGGTATGTCAACTTTTGATCAGGGCCATTTGGGTGATTTCTGTTATCATTGTGATTTAAAAAGGAGCCAAACAACTATGTGATAATAAATGGGTTCATATCACTATCCTTAAATAAAAGACCGTTTTTTTGCATGATCAGTCATATTTTCAAAATCAATGCCAAAATGTCACAATTTCTGCCAGGGTATGCAAACTTATGAGCACAACTGTATATGTCAGTGTATTCCCTTCAGTCCTTTATGGAAGCATTGTTATTCTGTCATGTGTTTATGGTCCTAGTCTTCAAGAAACCTAGCCTGTTTGCTACCTTCCCGTGTTTCTTTCATTTAAGAGTTCAGTGAGTTAGCCTGCCTTCGTTAGATCCTGTCTGCTGTTTTCTGCTATTTTGCTCCTAGCTTGGTTTTCCGTTTGATTATGGGAAAGAAAAGTAAATTAAAGAAAATGAAACAAAGAAATTAAGCTCTGCGTATGAATCCTTCTACCGCCAATGCAATGCAAATCCATTAACGCTGCTATGGGGCAAGGCTATAATCATAAATTGAACATCTTAAAGTACATCCTGGTAGCGAAGAAAAAGACAGGTAAAATGTAAATGTTAAAATAAAATTACACACGTTGCAAACGCACCCACCTGCTGCATCAGCATTGCCCAAGTACCTCCAAGGGAGAGAGCTTGCAGGTCCTGAAACCTTCTGGAGGCAGCTAGCAGGACCGCACCTGCACTTGCACAGCGGCCTCCCTTTCGGACCTGATCAGGGAAGGTATATGAAGGCCCTGCTGAGTCAGGGAGAAAGCCAAGGCCAAAGAAGAAGAGGAGGAACAGCCACAAGTGACATGCGGGCCCTCATGCCACACTATCCCATCAATACGGGATACAAAGGAGGAAAAACGCAACAAGCAGAAGAAGAATGTAGAGTTCGCCCTGGCTACATCCTCCCGCAGGCATTCCTATAAAACCTCAGTGAGTCTGCCCCGTAGACAATGCAGACACCCCAGGGGAGTGGTTTGTAATTTGGTTTTGAAAACCCTTCTCTCCCTTGGACTGTCCATTACCTGTATCTCTACCTGTTACAATTAAAAAAAACAGTAACAGGTACATGTTAACAGACAAGTTACAATTTTGCAAGTCCTAAGCAAGTCTTAAGTCTTAACCTTCAAGTCTTGAGTCAAGTCCCAAGTAAAAATGGGCAAGTCTCAAGTAAGTCCCAAGTTCCACAGCTCAAATTGATTCAAGTCACTAAATTTGTCTTCAAGTCAATGAATGAGCTTAAAGGAATGTAATATTATTCAGTAAGTTGTTTTAGGTATTTGTATGCTGTCAATTGTTGACCAAATTGTATACTTTTTATGTTATAACTGTAACATGAAGCCTATGTAAGAATGTTAAAAACAAAACAAAAATGTTGTCCACTTTCAATTAAATGCTAGAGGGAGCTATTACAAGCCAGTAAATTCGAGAATTTTACCAGAAATACTTAGCTACAGAAGTTAGGATATGCCATGGGAATCTCAGTGGTAAACAAGAATGGAGGAACGTATTGTATAACCCTCCGTCTATCAGACTGCTAATGTTACTTGCTAAACTAAACGCCTGGAAATTCCTTGAATAGAATTTAGTTCACTCCATTTTGCTAACGCTAGGTGACTAGAGTATTTCATTCTGACATTACCTCAGGTTCGTTAGCAAGCTAGGCACAGTACAGCGGTCATTTCATTCTTACCTATCTTTGAGGGATTTTAGGTGTCTTACAAAGTTGTGGCTATTGCATCAGTTATTTTTGTTTTGCATACTGCTGTCCTATTCCACCCTCCAACGACATAGTCCTAGGACCGTATTCACAAAACGTTTTATCTTACCACGGGGAGGACTCCTAAACAGCACTAAAATGGGGAGTCTTAAGCTAAGAGAAAGGGCGGGGTTGACCTTGTTGCCATGGATATCGTGTTCCACGAGCAAGCCTACTTACTATGCCCGCAGTGATTGGCTGATAGGGGAAGGGTCTCTGTCAGTGAATTCCTCATAGCAATTGTAGAACGACGTGTCATGTTGCCATGTTGAAATTAAAGATATTAAAATAAAAATGTAGGGTAAGTGTCACTGGTTAAACATGAAATCACGAATGAAATACTGACTGGTCAAGATATGTTCAGCTAATTGTCAGCCTCTTATGTCTGGCAGCTCGTAAAGAAATGCGCGTTCATGTTTTGATGGTGCAGTAATTCGTGCAATTAGGCTATGTCCCATCTATAACACCAACTACACCGTGTGGTCCAGCTAAGGCCATGATGTCGACTTTTTTTTTTATAGTTGGCGAATGAGGAAACCGAATGATTTTTCGGACGATATGGGGTCTGGAGAGGGCATTTATTCTTTATGTAATATGACAGATGACTGAGATATACATGGTTCTTCTGCGACGCAAAACTGCATTTTCCCTGTGGCCAAGTAGAGTAGCGCTGTTACAACCTTGATCTCCGGTGTTATTGGGTGGTTTCTGTTGGTTGGTGAAGTTACTGCATCAATGACTAGCTCTACGATGATCATAATACCTTCGCGAGGGTATTTTTAAAAAGCCGATACCTTTTTAAAAGCTCGGTGTCATTAAGTGTTTCTAAACTTTTGACCGGATTACGAGGCAAATTGCCGGCAGCAGCCTTCAGGATTGTTTGTGATTTGGTTTTAGTGATTTAGGAGTCCTCTTGACTACTCCTAACTTTTCCCAGATTTAGGAGCTGGTTTTAGCGCTAAAACTCTTTGTGAAGTACTCTTAGGCCAAAAAATTAAGGAGTCCTAAAGCTAGGACTGACACGCCCATTATTTTAAAAGTTAGGCCTACTCATAAATCAGCAAGTTAGGAGCTACTTCTAGCCTTAAGATGTTTTGTGAATACGGCCCCTGGAATCCAAATGTACAGATTTTCAGGGCCAATCTAGATGCCGTGATAGCTAGTTATCAATCACGTCGGACTTGACCTACCGTTGACAGCTGAACGCTATGCCTAGTTTGAGTGACATTGAGAAAAATGCCAATTAGGGTCGTGTTGTGTTTTCCCCCAATCCCCACCCACTGGATGCGTGTTGAGAACATTGAACAATAGGTCTGTGAGCCAGGGGCAGCACAAGCAAGGGTGCTGGAAGAGAAAGGATGCTGGAGAAATCTAAACAAGTCTCTCGAGTTATACAGCTCCAAGTTAAGTCATAGATGCTTAATTCGAAGTTAAGTTGCAAGTAGTTAGCCTTTTTACCAAGTCAGGTCTCATGTCTCAAAATATGTGACTTAAGTCATTTGAGTCTGCATGTTTAAATTTCTTGTTCTGATTGAGTTGATATTTGGCACACAAGCTCAGGGATGTGAGTTTTGGTAACCCATGTGATTAATCGGGCACTAGAATGATTTTAAATAACATTTGGTGAATGATTTCATAGAGATCTGGCATTCACAAAATGTCTTTTGGCACGTTCCAGTCACAGAATACCACAGGTTTACTGCCTTATGTTTCATGTCATCATTCTAACATTCTAGTTTCTCCTTTATAACCCTCTACCACTTAATGTCTCATTCCTTCCTGATTTTACTACATCCTGCAGATGGATTTCTCTATTGCTAACACATTTCCCAGACAATGCACACTGAGTTAGTTTGTGGAGATTGTCCTGGTAAAGAAGATAAATCCAGGAGACATCATTACATTATACATTTGGTATGTGCAAAGTTCAAACATTCAAAAGTCAAGGGTTCACAGGCAGCCTTCTCCCATACATTCCATATGACAGAATTTGAGGTTGCAAGAACTGATCATCATAGAGTGGGAGGAAAACCAGCAGCTCCAGTTTATTTGTGGGCTGGGCAGTACAGTGTCGGGGTCTCTGGGGCTCTGCTCTACCTCAGATATGGGGCTCCTCCTCCTGGATGCTGTATATAGGCCTACAAGTATTTGGCAGCCTACATGAGCAGAATGCCACGTAGCCTGCTGTGTGTGTGTAGGCTATATATGTGTGTGCTGCCAAGGTTAAGTTCTAGACTTTTGAATAGAGTAATGGAAACCTCCTGTCAATGACAGACATTGAAATTGTCTGTCTGGATGTTTATTTGTCTACAATGGAGAAGAGGCCAGCCTGGTTGGTTTTGGATATTTTGACCAAAAATTGTTTTACCGATATTGGAAAGGAAATGGTGACTGGATAAAGGACTTGAGTAAAATACCATGGCTTGCTCTAGCCTTTTGGGGGCTATAAGCAAGCAAGTTTTGGGGCAAACATTTTAGTAGGCCTCCTCTTAACAGATTGTATTGCTGTTTTGAACTGTCCTGTCCTGTGTATTGCTTTATTTTTTGGGTCATATGTGACTGCACAGTGTTCTGTGTGTAGCGCGCAGGAATCCATAATGTCTTTTTGGGTGTAGGGAGAGTAAGAATACATAAAGAAGAAATTTTTTATTATTATCATTTGTAGGGTGCACCACTAAGCAGCCCTTACAAAACACACTTCTTATACAATACTTCTTATACAAGTAAGTCTTGAAATTATTCTTAGTTTGTCCACTAGGGCCAAAATTCAGAATGTGAGAATTCCAGCAACGTGGACAAAGGAACTGGGCTAATGGCTTGCAGATGTGGTTCCAGTGGCTAGGGAACACGGTGCCTCTTCAAGGAGAGAGAGCAGTCTACACTGAACAATTCAATGAATTACGAGGAGAAAACAACTGAAGGTTCTGCCTGTTTCCTGTTCAGTGGAACTGTGATGAATCCACTCAGAAACACAGTTGTGCATATTTGTACTCTTTGGGGAACTATTGGTATGCTGAATCGTAAAAGTTTAGTCCTGGCACAGCCAACTCCCAAACTAATGTTAAAATAGAATTAAAACAAATAATTGAAATTAATTTTTCGTTAGCCAAAATGTAACAGGGATTATGCGCACCAATTACACTAATTAGAATAAAAAACGATTGCTTGAAATTAAGAGATAACGAAATTTCAAGTTGCAATTCTGCAAAGAACACAGTCTTGAAACTGTCCATTACTCTGGGCTGCATGGATATTGTTATTTCCGAAATGAATTCCCCTTTCAAATGTATGTAAAATATAATCACATTTTTGGCATGCAATTGAGCTGAAAAGTTAGAATTCCTACATATGGGGAAAACAATTTTGAGTATCTGGAGAATCAAAATTGTGCTATTGTTTACTATTTTATATATTCACATTAAAGAGACACCTGGAAAGTATTTTTTAAAACCAAACACATTACCAAAAATGTAGACTGATTAAAAAAAATCTGCTTTTCAATGTAAAAAATGACCTCAGCCAATGAAGAGACATCCATATTGAACAATAATGAGATAATATATTACAGGCAACTAAATCAACATTTTAGTCGCACTGACTATTGATGAAGATAAAGGGTAGTCTACTCATCAGTGATGGCTACTTATGCCAATAGTAGTTGCACATCAAGTTTATAACACTGCCTTTCATTCAGAATTGTCAATTTATAAGACACATTTTGTTAGTTTTTACGTAACAATTATCTTTCAGACTGTAGGTTTTACCACTGGTTTTTACCAGTATATATTTTTGCTAAAAGCATTTTCACACAAACCAAGTATAAAAATGTTAATCCTATGTTTTTTTTTATTCCAATGGGGTTGTTTTAATATTTGGGGTGGTTTTAAATCATTTTTGTCGATCACATTAGAAAAGAAACAGTACCGGAAAGGGGGGGACACACCAAGGCAGAGGCTTCGCCTCAGGATTGGAACAGGAGCGGTTTGAGGCTCTGCCTCGGAACTGGGATGAGACGGCATGTTGTCCCACCCCTTCGGTGATGGCAGCAGGGGCTCTTCGCCAAACCCCTCCGGGGGGTGGTGGCAGGGGCTTGGGACCCCTCCCTCGGAGAACTCCATAGTCCCCCTAAAAAATAGTTGTTGCTGCCGGGGTTGCCACTGGGCTGGATCCAGGGCTGGCCACAGGGCAGCGGGTGACAGTAGGGGTACTCCTCCTCGGAGTTGGAGTCCAGACCACACGAGGAGTTCCCCTAGCATCCACCTCCACTGCATCCTTGGCTGGTCAGTCATTTTGTCACGTTTAGTGGAGGGTTGCAGGACACAGGTGACTGTTACGGTGACTGGCCATCACAATGGCAAGGGATCTCAGTCCTTTCATCCATGTAGAATCTCTCCAGACCCTTCAGAGCCCTTGGTCCTTGCTTGTGGACCCTCATCCTCTGCTCACCTCACATGGAGGTGAGCAGAGGATGGTTGTAATGGGGTTTAGCTCAGGGGACTTGCAAAAGCTTAATTCTATGGCATGTGACACATATTTATGTGGATCTGGAGAAATGCTTTGGTTTATTGTCCTGTTGGATGATCCAACCACAACTCAGTTTTGTTGATCTCCAACTACCCTTCACCTCCCGTAAAATAAATGCTCTTTAATCTAAAAATATTGTCTCCTTAGATGGATCTGATCTAGAGTATTTCATAATTTTTTTTGGTTGGACTGTGTACTCTTTTTCCTGACCCAGAACAGCCACCTCCTGTCTAAACTTGACACATGACCCCTTATTCATTTAAATCAAACTGTCTATGCTCCTATCCAATCACTGCATCTGCTAAACACCTTACCCGATCCTATGTACTGGTGTGCAACGTCCATGATGCCATGTCCCTTAATCAGCTTCCCAGGGTCTTTGACAGGGCCATTAGTTCGCCCCACATCACATATCCACCATTTTTCTGCATGACCATCCTTCTTTGTACGTGTCTTTACCTGTCTCGATTCACATACAACCCATACTGTATAATTGGTCAGATTAAGATTAGTATTTCCCAAACCATAGGGCGTTGTAAACATTATGCCAAAAGTGCCTGGATGGACTATTATTTTCTGTCAATTTTTACAGTGTGCAGGCTTTTTGGGGAAAGTCTACAAACATTTCACTTGACAAAGAAAGGGTGAAGCTTTTATGTAATACTGGTATACTGGCTCAACCATACATAGTGGGTATATAAACTCATAGGCCCATTCAAAATGTTCACCTTGCCTTACAGCATGAAATGAAAACACATAAAATCAGACTTTTTCCAGATTTATTTACACACAGTAACCCACATTATCCAAGTGAAAATAAATTAAACAAAAGGTGAACATTTGGCAAAAGGGTGGGTAACTTTCTATACCCACTGTACTTAATATGCTATTTACCATCATCAGCGCAGTACATACTTGCAGTATGTAGCCACTGTCAGAACTCAAATTAACTAGGGCAATTTCCTGATTGCAAAATTGAGTATGTCTCATGAAACCATATGGAAGCTATAAAATACACAACGATTGTGTAAAGTAACATGTTTGGTTCTGTGCAGCTGTGGTCAATCACCAAGTACTAATTTATAAAAATTTGCATAAAAGATATTTGAAAAATGTAACCTACCAATACATATACAGTACATTATATATTGCATTAAAATTGCCCATAATTACAAAAGTATTTATTACCAAGTCTCTATACACACTGGTATATTACAGTGTAGTAGAAGAAAGTAGAGTCACATACTGTACATAAAATTCTAGAAGTAGAAAGTACAGTAGTGCAGTACACTTAAGCGCAGTATTCTACTGTATTTTGCTGTACCAACCTATGTATATTATTTTTTAATGTAATGAACTAAACTATATTCTGCTGTATTAACCTGTGCTGTGCTTTACTGTACTAATGCTCTGGATAAGATAAATTACTAACATTTTAAATGTGAATGTATTGTAATGTACTTACTATACTGTAATTAACTGAACTCTACTGTACTGTGCTTTACTTTATTGGTCTATGAGTAGAACAGATTTGGGGTGGTCCAGTCATTCTTGCTTATTAGAGAGTGAATTAAAAGTTTATTTTCAAAACTACCAATCATGAAATGGATTTATATATTGTGCCTTTCTTTCTACCAGATGAATTTGAAGTGCTTTATATAGAACTGGCTACTTCATCTCACTGGCTCATATATCTGCTATTTATCTGGGTCTCAGACTGTGGAGGGAGGAAACATTTTTTGAGGATCAAATAATGCTTCTTGGCTCTGATTGGCCATTTAGTGAGCTTACACAAGGAATGATGTGAAGTCATGTGACTCTGGCCGGAAACAAAAAAGCAGACTATTTTATAATTCAGCACTGAGATGCCAATGATATAAAGTTAGATTTTTTCCAAAGTGTGTGGTCTACATCATTGACAGATTGTAAAGACTATTTAGACAAAAAAACATATGGTGCTTCTATTCAGATTTTCATTAAGATTTGTCTTTTTGTGTGGTTTATGAAAAGAGCCTTATGATTAAGGATTAGATATGTCAAACTACAATGTACAATAGTGTTTGATTAAGTAAAAAAAAGCCTAGTTAAATGTCTTAGTGTGAATGTATTTAATTTTTTTGCACAGATAATGCATTTTGATTTAGTCCAGCATAAGTCTTGGTGTTCTGATGATTTTTCATCTTCAGTACAGATATAGCCACTATGGTCAGTCATGTATAAAGACGGCTAGACAGAGAAAAAGGAAAACCATTGATTTAGGATTACCCAACTATATATTATGTCTCTTGGCCTAGTGTTAACAACAGGGAAGTGTTTTCACTGGCATATAGTGAGGGAAGGGTAAGAGATTTGTTCAAGGCTTTAGGGGTCACGATCATACCGCGACCAGAGCCAGCACAATGAAACCCTCCCACATGAAAGAACACAGGGACCTCAGTGTGTTTATCACATGTAGTAGCTGCTGCACTGAATCAGTCTGAAAATCTTCAAATAAAAATTACACATTGACAAAAAAGGACCAAAAGGGAAACAGGAGATTGGAAAAACATAGCTGGAAAATGTTGTTGAGTCTTCTTTTGGATATCATAATGACATCTTGTAAACCCATTAAGCAATCCTGTTTAGGTTTTAGAGCTCCTCCTGTCTATGTGTTGCTCTTAAACGAGAGTTCATCCTACAGAGTAAGTGCTATTTGTCATAACAATTGCATTCCTGCTGATCTGGCAAAGGGTCTTGCACTTTTCAAATGCTATATGAAATGAATGTTACACACCAGAATCTTCCAAAAACCTAAATATAAAATATTGTTAGTGTACGTGTGGATGTGAGAGTATGTGGTTACTTTTCCCAAGAATTTCTCCTGGGTGTGGTAATTGCAGAAAGGCATTGTGGCTGTAATGATGGTGTTTTTATTGTGATGTGCTTTCCCAAGACCTCAGTTATTAGCAAAGTCCACATATCAGTGATTCCACCTTGATTAGGGTGACATAGGTATTCATTTTCTGAGGGACCTGTTAAAAAGCTGATGCACTGAGCCACCATGAATCTGATCTAAAGGCAAATTAAACATATTTAATATATAATGTTAATGTTTAAATTGTAACTTCACTGAATGGTTAGTTTGTAGGCTACACATCTGTACTTCTTTCTTATTACACTGCACATAGCATGACATTACGCAACTATCTTTAGACAGTGGAGGAAAACGCAGCCGGCATCACGTAGCCTATCCATCCAGCTGTTACACGAGCACCCCTGTACCATCCTAGGTTTGTCTAACAACTGAATTATAAACTTCAAATGTTCAACTCCTCCTCCTCTCCACTCTAAGCGCATCTGCAAGCCTTGGAAGTCGGAACAGAGCGATGTGAGTTTGCGTGGAGAACATAGCAATACGTTTAGGTTTTAATTTGGTGTAATTTTTACGTACTTAAAAAAGTAATACAAGTTTAATTTTTAACGAACAAATGATAGAGCACAGAAATTAAAATATTGGTTATTATAAGTCGTTATAGATTGTTGAATAAATTATATAATGGGCACGCGTAAATTTGGTACGTTTTACGCCTGTGCACATGTATGTTTATTCGTTTGTTTTCTGCAAGCTGTTGAATCTCAGCGGCATCCACCAGATACAAGACCAGTAAACAATCAAGCGGCAGGTACATTACGTCAAACAATTCAGTGGGCGCACAATGGTAAAGTTTTCAGTCTTCTGAGTCACGGTTCGGAATATCGACCACCAAAGCAAAGGGGCGCGGAGCAAGCTCAGGAGAGACCTGTCACCATCATTAGCGATAGCGAAGCCAAGAAGCCCTCTGCCCTATCCAGACAGTCTCCCCCATCTACCCAAGCAGTGTCCGGCACAGGAGCTGGCGTCCGGTGGCTACCACCTCAAGTTCCAAGGCCCCAGAGGGGACAAGGGCACCAGAATCAGGATTCTCGTTCAAGTGGCCATGCAGAAACTAAGGCAAATGGCACGACGAATGGGACACAGGACAAACCGTCCCCATCTCCAAGAAGAGAAGACATGATGGCAGGGGATGATCCTTACAACCCGTACAAGACATCCGATTCAGATAATCCTTACTACAATTACTATGATGTGTACGAGAGACCGCGGCGCAGAGAAAGACCTGGATATGGCACAAGGTACCACCAGAACGGTAAGCGTGTGCACAGCGTGATCGAAGGGTATGCATTTGGAAAGCATTTGCTGCAGTCGCAGATTATTTCTCCACTATTTTCATTTAAAACATGATCTGTGTTGTTGTTTTTGTTGATTCTATAATCATTTGTGATTAAGACAAACACATCCCCTATAGGTCTCCCTGATCTTGTGCCTGACGCATACTACATTCAATCCACCGTATATGTCCAGAGAGTTCCTATGTACAACCTCAGATGTGCAAGC
Source organism: Esox masquinongy (assembly GCA_016801175.1). Taxonomy (NCBI): domain Eukaryota; kingdom Metazoa; phylum Chordata; class Actinopteri; order Esociformes; family Esocidae; genus Esox; species Esox masquinongy. The sequence goes on from JACXGI010001123.1 coordinate 58,124, forward strand.
GAAGAGAACTGCTTGTCAAGGTACTGTTGGAACAAACACTATGTAATTTAAAGGAAGAGTGCAGTCAAAAGCGTGATTGTCTATTTTTCAATTATTCTACCATACTAAAAATTCTAAATAGAAGAAAATGCGCTGTTTGTGTTCGAAATAATTTGTTTTATTTTTTCGTCCCTTGAATTTCAGAATCTTTTGGTGGCATTGAACTTTTGGCTAGCAAAAGTTGCGAGGCTAATTTAATTATAATATACTAATAAATGTTCAGCAGGGTAAAGGGGTGGGCTTTAGGCCGTCGTGTCCACCAATCAGGTTGGGGTACTGAAAAATCTTTAAATTGGATTCCTAATGCCCAGACATTCAGACTGATCGTTTAAAGGGCGGAAGGAGTCTTAGGGAAATACACTCCGGCGTGTTAAATGGTGTAGGATTGCCCCATAGCACGCGGCACTGTGGATAAATATAATCTTTCCATCAGTTGTATGGGTGGAGGGGTAAAATTCAACAAAAATTTCCTGCAGTTTAGTTGTTTACATGAGAAAATCATCACCAGACAGATTGTTTAACTGATCAACAAAAATAATCCAGACAACCATATCCTTCTTGATTTAATGACGTCATCCTGTACCATACCTTTCCCAAACAAATTTAGATAAAATGATTTCTTGAAAACAACCGATTTGGCTTGTAACTGCACTCAAACGCATTTTGCGTCCAAATCAGTCCTACAATCAGTTCTGTGCAATCAGTTCTGTGTTCAAAGTGTAATGTGTTTTTTTGTGGGGGCAGTTCAGCCTACCGAGCGAGAGACTATGACACCCGCATGCTGCTAAGGTTTCCACAACGGGTTAAGAACCAGGGGACAGCTGACTTCCTGCCAAGCAGACCACGTTATTCCTGGGAATGGCACAGTTGTCACCAGTGAGTGGCTCCCGACGTGTCTTTCTTTGCTTTTCTGTCTATGCCTCTCTACTTCCTTCAATGCCAATGTGTCTAAATGCTTTTCCACATGTCTCCAATACATCTCTGTCTTTTTGGTTGCATACTATCTTTTTCTCCTCTCACTCACTTTCTCTGTCTCTCTCTCTCTGCGGATAAATTACCAAAATACTGGTCTCATTTGTGTGGCAAATACAGTAATGCAAAAATGTATGGCAGTGGATTTGACTCCAGTTTCTACCTCAAAATATTTGACTCCAACCCATAACTTCTACTGCACATGAGGAATGTGATACTGGAAACATTCAGAATTGGCCAGTTATCTTGCATCCACTGGTCTTCATTTCACATGACCTCAGGCCATAGATATGCTCTAAAGTATGACATACTGTAGCAACATCAAGAATCGGGAACTCAGCCACATTTGGCTGAGTTCCAATGAACATATTGACTTACATATAGACTTACATCCTATCGTTTGTTTTTACAACTGATTTGTTAGTTGCATTGATTGCACCTAGACCTGAATGCTTTTAAGAATGCCATCCTCCATTCATTTTTTCACTGCACATTTGATTGAATTAAGTAATGACAAAGTGATTGAATGAGTTCTTTAAACTCGGTTTAAACTCTACCTTCCCGCTTCTCTCCAGACATTACCACAGCATGGATGAGTTCAGCCACTATGACCTGCTGGATTCAGACGGGAGGAGTGTGGCTGAGGGGCACAAGGCCAGCTTCTGCCTGGAGGACAGCTCCTGTGACTACGGCTACTACAGACGCTATGCCTGCACCTCACACACCCAGGTTACCAAGACAACACTTGTTGCAATATGTCATGTAGACTGATCAAATCAATGGCATGTCCATCAAATCAACGGTATGGATGAGTCTCCTGTTTTGTCCCAACTCAGCTTATAACGGGACAGTCTCAAAGTTACAATGTGTTCATAACTGTGGATTGTCTGGCTGCAGCTGTCAGTAACAGGTTTTGGTTTTCAGCAATAATGCTTACCTGTAGTTCAGTACACTGGGTGTAATGGGATTTTGAGCACTACCCACTGTTGTCTGAGGGTCCATGGTGCCCTTTTGTAACTCAGGGTCTGAGTCCAGGATGTTATGACACCTACAACGCAGACATCGACTGCCAGTGGATCGATATTACAGATGTGAAACCTGGAAATTACGTCCTGAAGGTTTGTTAAGAAAGCACATTTTTGTCTCTGCACTGATCATGTCTTAAGGCATTCACATACCAGTTCTGAGAAGCAAAAAGACAGATCTGAAATGCCTTCCAGTAACTGTGTTTTGTGTTAGTTTTTATCTGTCCACTGGTACAACACTGTTATTTGACTTTATTTTCATAGAATTTATGAAATATGAATCATTCATAGTCCCACCCCTTTTCTCCGTGTGTTTTAGATCAGTGTGAACCCCAGCTATCAGGTTCCAGAGTCTGACTACAGCAACAACATTGTGCGCTGTGAGGTTCGCTATACTGGCAACTATGCCTACGTTTCAGGATGTTACATCTCACCGTGAGTCTTAAAATTAAATATCTAATTTTACCAACCATTGTGCATGTGCGGTAGTCAGGAGTCTGAAGTAAGGAGGAGGATTGGGTCTGGGAAACCAGCCTGTGATGTGGCAACGCATGATGACTCAGCATCTTATTCACTGTGCCAGACAGTAACATGTTCAAGCTCATTGTGAACGTCTAACACACAATCTTAATCTCATATAACAAGAACTATGATTCTGTGTGTTTCATGCATGTGATAAAACACTTTATCCTTTTCTTTACAGCTATTAAGAGAGAGAATTCACCATTGAAAAGCAATTCTGTGAAACCTCTTCCACAGCCGAGAGAGCCCCTTGAACAATATGGGTAAAGCAAAAGTTGTCGTTTTTCAAGGGAACGTAAACAAAAACACAGGGGTTCATGTATCCCTTAGTTAAACATATTTTTTTTAAAGCCTTTCTATATGTGCAATGAAATATTAATGGAATTTATTTGTTTGTAATTATTTGAAAGTAGGAGAGATACACTATAGTATATCACATTACAATAGTTCACACAGTATTTGGCAAGTGTTAAACAAGTAAGTTAAATTTTAGAGCTTAAAAGCTCACAAGTTCAAAATTGCCTGTTTTTAGATATTAATTGCAATCTTCAGCACCACATTGTATCAAATACTGTACATCTTCACATTGTCAGCAGAGGTGAAAACATTGCACACTGAGATAATGATTTTACAAAAATGGTATTTTCCTCGTCATTTCATGTTTTATTTTGTCAAACATATCATCAAACATCACCCCCCTCACCCTATTATTATTCACATTACCTTGTTAAAGGTTAGTAGCTTATATCTTTACAATTTGAGTTCAAGGCCACTTTATATTATTTTTGACTTAAAGGTTTGACAATTAGAAATTAGAAATACATGCAGCCCACAAATCAGTTAAAATCACGCCCATAAAGTATTGCCCATACTGTACATGTTGTGCCCATGCTGCAAACCTTTATTAGTTTTGTGAAATGCTTGTACTTTTGGTTAGTCTGCTTACTGTATAATTTTTCCTATTATTTGATATTTATGCAATGAAATAAGCTCATATTACCGCAACTTCTGTATTCCAGGAAATCTACTTGAATAAATAATTGTGATTCATTGTGATTTAGTTTTGTAATCATACCGCTCCATTTTAAAATGATAATACTCAAACTGTTTTTTTATAAAGTAAACCATACAGTCAGGTATTCATTGATTTACAGTGCATTCAGAAAGTATTCAGACCCCTTTACTTTTTCCACATTTTGTTACATTACAGCCTCATTCTAGAATAGATTAAATAGTTAATTTTCCTCATCAATCTTCACATAATACCGCATAATGAAACATAATGAAAAAATGGAAAAAACAGAAATATCACATTTACATGGTTGTCCAGGTGTCCAGGCCCCATTTACTTAGTACTTAGTTAGAGCACCTTTGGCACCGATTACAGCCTTGAGTCTTCTAGGGTATGCTGCTACAAGCTTGGTACACCAGGATTTGAGGAGTTTTTTTCACGCTCTATCAGGTTGTATGGGGAATGGCACAACAATTTTCAGGTCTCACCAGAGATGTTAGAGCCACTCAATGTCATGTTCTGGCACGGCAGCCTCTTCCTCACTTCATCATGGACAACTGTTCTCGTCAATTATTGCCTGCACCTGCTTTCCTTCATCATGGACCCTATTTAAGTTCTAGCCTCCCCAATGTATTTTGTCAGTCTTTGTTTTGGTTTCTACCAGATATAGCATTTTTCTGTCCTGTTCCGTGTTTTATTTTGTTCCTGTCTTTCCCAGTTCGTTTATCCAGTTTTCTGTTTTTGATTTTGTTCATTTATTAAATGCCCTCCATTCTCCCTGCACTTGTGTCCTGCCTCCATGCTTTAACGTTACACTCAAGGACATTCAGAGAGTTGTCCAGAAGCAACTCCCGCGTTGTCTTGGCACTGTACTTAGCGTGTGTCGTCTTTATGGATGGTAAAAACATTTGCCCCATTCTGATGTCCTGAGCACTCTGGAGCAGATTTTCATCAATGATCTCTCTGTACTTTGCTACATTCTTCTTTACCTTGATCCTGACTAGTCTACCAGTCCCCCTGCCACTGAAAAACATCCCCACAGCATGATGCTGCCACCACCATGCTTCACCGTAGGGATGGTATTGGCCAGGTGAAAAGCGGTACCTGGTTTCCTCCAGACATGACGTTTGGCATTCAGGCAAGAGTTTTATCTTGGTGGATCTTTAATGTTGCAGAAATTGTTTGGTACCCTTCCCCTGATCTGTGCTTCAACACAATCTTTTCTCAGAGCTCTACTGACAATTCCTTCGACCTCGTGGCTTGGTTTTTGCTCTGACATGCGTTGTCAACTGTGGGACCTTAAATAGACAGGTGTGAGCCTTTATAAATCAAGTCCTATCAATTGCATTCACCACAAGTGGACTCCAATGTTGGAGAATCATCTAAAAAACTGTTTTTGCTTTGTCATTATGGAGTACTGTGTGAAAATTGATTGAAATTAAAAAAAATTTTTTTTATCCATTTTATAATAAGGCTGTAACGTAAGAAATCGTGGAAGAAGTGGGGTCTGAATCGGCCTGAATACTTTCCGAATGAATGTATAGCGCTAGCATTCCTTATACCTCTCCACCCCAGTAGAGAGCAGCTGTGTGACTTTTTGGCAAATCCACAATCTCCAGTCAAAACAAGAAGAAGAATCCATTCCAAACGATTTCAACGCTATCTTTCGCTAGCTACCCAGACCTCCCCATTTGTTTGCAAGTTAATTGCTGGCTGGAGGTATAACTGAAGGTTTCATTCATTTAATGTCGGGTTCGGTTTGCCAAAATGCATAACGTCAGGATTTCCATTCCATCGTTCCGCTCAGAGGACAATCCGATGGAGAAAGGGTACACGGTAAGACCTTGAATGTCAGCACCATGAGTGCCGCAAAAAATAATCATAGATAGCTATCTAGCTAACATTTAAAGTTTACACAAAATTAAAACCAAGAGTATATTTTAAAATGTTGGTAATGTTTGCGATTATCAAAGCTAACTGTCACGTTACTAGAGTGGGAGTTGAAAATATCTGATTGGACACGATGCATTTGTTTACGGGTTTTTACAGAAGGTAAAAAACAACACTGACTGAATTCTGACACTGGCATAATTTGTAGTCAAATGCTTTTATCGAGTTGCCTGTCCTCCTGGGGGTTTCTCTTGATAAAAATGACTAAAGAGAAGTTTGCGTGAATTGCGTTGTGCTCATGCATATCCAGCCATCATCTGTCTCAAGAAACTCATGCCATTTTCTGTCATATCTTGTATATATTACCAATAATTTCTGTGGGATGTCTAAAGACTAGTTATTTTAAATGCCATATTTAGAGTATACAATTTATCAATATGCTATTTTTTTATCTAGAGATGTAACTGTTTTCTATCCGGAGAACAATATAAACAGCTGGATGATTTGTTTGTTTATGTATAAATAGAACTGAATAAGGTCATTAAAAATACATTGCCAGTGACATTTTAGTGACCTATAATAAACGTCTTGTTAACTATTTTGATGGATCTTTTTTTATCGATCCCAGTGGACACTGTAAACAGTATTCGTCAAAACTTCAAAAAGCCTGGTTTGTTGACTTTTTTGAAACATGCCATTCAGTGAGGGTTAGATGTGAATTGATTCAAAACATTTCATTACATTATGTCACGTCTTAACCATGATTACTTTTTTTCCTTCTCCACCAGGTCTTTAAAATCGAGGTGCTAATGAGTGGCAGACAGCATACAGTAGAGAAACGCTACAGTGAATTCCATAACCTGCATAAAATGGTGAGTTGTTTTACCATTGATTCTTGACCACATGTCCAAGCACAGCAGTTCTGGCATTTATTCCTGGTGCAAGAGCAGAACCTACATTAATAAAAAAAAATCTACTGAGCTATTATAGTGAATATAACAGGTATAATATAACAGCTGGGCTAGGTTAGTGAGGTCATACTTTGCGGAATAGGCTTAGCCAATGGGTGAAGATGTGAAGTAGGCATTTATATATTTCCTTTTCCCCAATTTACATAATACCCTGTTACCATGCTTTATTTTTCTGCGTCTTACAGCTAAAGAAAAGCATAAAGCCACCTGAGCTTCCCTCTAAACATGTACGCAACTGGGTTCCCAAAGTTCTGGAGCAGAGAAGACATGGTCTGGAACTCTACCTACAGGTAATCATAGAACACCCATTAGTCTACTTTGATCCTGCTCAATTCACATACTCATCTTTTATATCAGTATAAAAAGTAGAGTACTTTTTACCTTTTCCCCTTTCCTTCCATTTGCTTTTCACCCCTTTTCAACAGACTGTAATTATGGAGAATGAAGTGCTTCCAAAGATATTTCTGGATTTCCTCAACATCCGCCACTTTCCATCGTTACCAAAAACAGAAAGTTGTGGGTGAGTTTTTATACAATGTGCTCTCTAAAATCTAGGCTACTTCTTAGAATGTCTCTTGTGTGCAAGAAAGTGTTTTCTCTATATAAAAAAAACAATTATAAATATATATTTTTTTTTTTGAAGGTCATTTGAAATGGAAGCTGAAGAGTCCAGGTTTGTTAAGAGATTTTAGGTTGTATAGTTGATTGAGTTTATAGTTAAAAACATTTTTTTTTACCAGGCTTGTGAATTCCAGTAATTTCCAAAGTTTTGTAATTTTGGTAGTTCAGAGATCATTTTGGTAGTTTGAGTTAGGTACACTTGAATAACTTAAATATATAGCTCTGGAAAAAATTAAGAGACCACTGCACCTTTTTCTTTCCTTTCCAAAAAAGTTGAAAAGGAAGGTTTTGAGTGAGGAACAGAAGGGTTAAAATTAAGAGACCACAGCAAATTGAATGCTTTTGTTCCTCACTCAAAACATTCCTTTTCAACTTTTTGGAAAGGATAGAAAAATGGGCAGTGGTCTCTTTATTTTCTCCGGAGCTGTACTGAAAATAATATTGTTATTAACCTTTTCACACGTGAGTTTCAAATATCCCTTAACGGCCCCCCAGCGTGAGTTTTTTTGCGCGTGATTTCAGTACTCACTCAGAGTTCCAGAATTTGATTATGATTGTGAATTTGATTAAGCTGTATATATATGACTTGAAAATATAAATGACTTGAATATATATATTCAATTTTATTTATTTATTTTCAAGTCATTTGGCATTCACCCTTATCCAGAATGGATTGGCATTGATGCCTTGTGGAAATGCTTGATGCAATGAGACAGGATAGATACAATTGGATATAATAAAATTGGGGAATCGGGATAAAAATGTGAATATAATATTTAACATTATATAAACAAAATATAAACATTTAACCTCTTTGGGAAAAAAAGCCCAAAAGCCTGTATATTGGTAAAAAAATACATTGTTGAGTTGCAATTATTTGTTTTACTAGCTATAGCACAAAATATTTAACATTCTGAAATGTTTGCATTCATTTTTGCTGTGGATTTCTTGTTTTTGCTGTAATGGTATTGTCACAGCCCTACTTTATTCCTTGAAAGTCCCCAATTTGTAGTTCACTAGTAACTTGAACATTTATATCTTCCGTTTGCAACACTTCTTGTGATCTTTCACCGCATTAACAACTACATACAATGTACATCTCCTCTTTGGTCTCTGTAGTAAACTGAACCATCAGCCAACCATGCTCTACCAGCGAGACCCCTACCTGCTTCCACCAAAACACGGTAACATTTCTACTAGACTGCCTAGACACGGTAACATTTCTACTAGACTGCCTAGACACGGTAACATTTCTAGTAGACTGCCTAGACACGGTAACATTTCTACTAGACTGCCTAGACACGGTAACATTTCTACTAGACTGCCCACAAATAGACAACCAATATGGTAGCAATATTAAGATATGTTTGTCACCTTTAATCATATAAATACATTAACCATTTGAAGGTAACATTTTCTGTTTGATAGACTGAAGTGGTTTTACTCTGCTTCTTTTCTTCCCATAGATTCATTTTCCAATGTTGTCATAGAAGGTGTGATACACGGAATATTCTACCCAGACCTTCAGCCAAGGTAGAGCCACAGTATGCCAGCTTGGAGGACCCTAGTACTAACTCATCAAGACAAAGGGATCATTTAAAAGAAATACAGCTTGTAGGAGTCTCAATTTTGTAAACATTATTTTATTAGAGCTCCCGGGTGGCGCAGAGGTCTGCTGAGGTGTCCACCACAGTCTTGTTTTGCTCCTTGACTGGGAGTCCCATGGTGCGCTGCATATTAGCCGGCGCCGCCTGGGGTGGGGGGAGACATCATCGGCAGTCTTTTTTCTTTCTTTTTTTTTTTACTTGCATGTCAAGGAGTGAGTATGATCCGCTGATCTGACCAATTTCCCGGTTGGATGAGCAGTGGGGGAAGAGCCATTCCTCCAACACACATTGGAGGAATCATGTTGAAATCTTCAGGTCTCCTGGTCCCGTTGTGAGTTGCTGCGATGAGCCAAGGTGGTAACTACAATTGGATACCACAAAATTGAGAAGGGGTATAAACATTAACGATTATTTGTGTGGATATAATATTTTTTCTAATCATAGTATTTTTGTAGTTAGTTTGTCAGCATGGATTAATACAGTATCTTGGGCAAAAGCCTCAAAGAAATGCCTTTTCAGAAGTATTGCTAGATAAACGCTACCCTATCATGATGTTGTGACATTTTAGCTAAGGCCTATTGATTCACTATGTTCAGGCTGTATGCAACTACTAATTGTCTAATACTAAAGTTAAGGGAAGACCCCTAGCCGTGTTATACAGGGGTTACTAGGTCAAACACTAATGATCAAACAGGTGATACAAAATATGAACTATAATAAGGGAAGCTGAAATTGTATGGTGTCAATGTAATAACATGTCTATTGTTTGTCTGCCTTATCACAACTTTTAAGTGTTTCTTTGTTTGAAAGAAAAAATGCATTGTTACCCTTTTTGAACGAGGGACTGTTGTAAATCTACAACAAATAGCCCTTTACATGCCATTGAGTTTTGATCCAGCTTAGAGATTGAAGCACTACCGAATTAGTGAGACTGTAATGTCATGGTAATGTTGTGTTAATAGATAAGCCCAAACACAGTCAATACTTTATTCTAATAAGTAGGGCTTAGGTAGGTTGACATTACTTTGCACTTCATTCAGTACACAGTGGATAAAACAATAAATACTCTAAACGATATGAGGATGATCCTGACATTCCAATGACAAGAATTGTCTTCCATCCTTGATATTTTCTGGTCTCTGAATTGAGACTGGTCAGACAATAGTGCCCGTAAAGTGAAGAGTTATCAATATTACATTCAAATTTGAGTGGCCTGTGTTAGTATAATATTGTCCACTTGAACTACAATAAAGTCATGCCTGTCTTCTTGACAAATCCAGAGATCTATATATCTTTGCATGTATATAGCTTGTGTACCTTGTGTATGTCCTGTACATTATCTTGTGCCATAATACCCACCATTGACACTGTGGAGAGTTGTACTGTTGCACCATTGACACTGGAGAGTTGAACTGTTGCACCATTGACACTGGAGAGTTGAACTTTTGCACTTTAGGCGGGGCACATAAATCTGTATAATATCATGATTAAGGGCTCAATTCAATCAAACCCATATAAAAGTTACTACAGCCAGGTTGATCCCCCCCACACACACACTTTTCAGTGTGACCATGGGTGAATGTTGTAAATGCATAAACATTTATATAGAGGGTTTGAATGAATTCCAGCCCAAGACTGACAGCAATAAAGCATGGCATTTCCATAACAGCTTCTCTTTTTTATTTCTTCAATAATGAGTGAAACTTCCTGGTAATTGTTTAGGGTATGTAACCTTTTTTATTATTTAAAAAAACTGAATTACACAGGAAAAGTGTTCAATATCAAAATGGCCCTTTATTGTGACAATGTGTACTTGTTACCATAGGTTTCCAACAAGTGTCATTACATTTGGTCTGACAGTATAGCTAGCACAGAATGTTATGCTCCACCACTGAGTGGTGTTACACTCCCCTCAATGGAAAACAAGACCCCTGAACCTGGCATAGCCAACAGATACCTTTTTGGAATGTGAATGTTGGATTTAACTTTAGTCATTCAAATAACACAACACTTTGGAAAAATGTACAAATAAAGCGAAGTATGCATGACTTCAAACACCCTAGGAATAATGGTTGATTTTGAACAATGTCGTTGTTTCTAGTAAACCAGGTCATTTAGTCCTAACACAGAAACCTGCACCCGCACCATTTCAAAACATAAAAATACAAAGCAGGCTTCACAGAAAAAAATTACTTTTTCTTTCACTTTTCAAATGTTTTAAAACCATTGTAATAAAAATACAATTTTAATTCTGGGTTGGGCCCAGCGTAGTAACAGTTTATCGCCTTCTCACAGTCATTCAAACGCATTAGTTCAATTACTCCAAGTTCTCACACATACACACACACACAATAACCCCTAGAGCTCATCATGGCCGACTTCATCCTTGAGGTCCTGGTTGGCCTCGGGTTCCTTCATGTTGGCGAAAGCCACTTCCCTAGTCAGCTGATCCAGAGGAGGAAGACCCACCGCCAGGTTACGCATAGCAATGGCTGTCATCAGGAACCTACAACACAGACAGCATGTTAAACTCCAAACGCATGCTCATGTATTCCTGTGAATGCTAACATCCACATTAAAACTAATCACATGTAAAATACCAACTGGAGCAATCGCGTGGGTTTTGTAGTACGTTTTGGAAGTTGTCGTGAAAACAGGCACTCACGTTCGGCGGTACATGTAGTACTTTTTCACAGCAAACCGGTTCAACCTTTCGAACACATTGGCTTCCCTGCGCTTCTTCACTTCCTTCATTCTTTGCTGTCGCTTCAGAAACAGACGGACGATGGGATCCGTCACGCTGACTTCTGACCCCTCATCATTTTCTCCAGTGATGAGTGGCTGGAGCTCCGGAGGCAGGGGCTCTGTTTCTGTGGGGATGGACATGTCATTTTCTAATTCCTGCTGTTAGTTAGGATTGACAAATAATGGTATTAACATATACAATCAATTAATATACAAATCATGAAAAACTAAAAACTGGCAGAATTAACAGTTGCTTTTAAGTCAATTTTTGAAGGTTGTTTTGCGCATATAGCCCCTAATTTAACAAGTTATAAAAATTAAATAATTATAGAGATTTCATTATTTTTTTGTTGTATTGGAGGGTCATATAGGCTTCGATATCATATGACACATGGAGAAAAATCATATTATGAAGTCAACCAATAGCATTTTAAATGTTGTTTTTTTATGATTATACATCAACTATTATTTACAGAATGTGGCTCCTAACAGAGAACATGTATAATTTTGCTGTAAGAAGATTGTTTTTTTATTTTTTGTATTTATTTAAATAATACCTCATTGTTTGACAAAAAGATAACATCACATGAATTGCCCTGTTACGTTAGTGTGTACATCTAAGTCCTGACCTGTTCCGTTGCGGACCCGCTCCTGAAGTTCAAACAGCTTAGTGAAGTTCCTCTGCAGGGCTGCCTCGGTGGTGTTGACATAGATGTACATGTAGCAGGACGGCCCCTCAGACACTGTGTATACTTTATGGTAGGCCCCAGCAGGAAGCTATACCACAGACCCACACAGACCCACACAGACCCACACAGACACACACAGACACACACAGACACACACAGACACACACAGACACACAGGCACACACAGGCACACACAGGCACACACAGGGTGAGAACTGCGGAATGCGACCACAGTAATAACGTCTGTGACTACAGTAATAATGTCTGTGACAACAGTAATAATGACTGTGAAGACAGTACAGCTGTCATCCAGGTGAAGGGTGTCATTACTGGCTGTAATACATGGACTGCTGAAAGACCTGTTTCTTCTCTCCAGGCTGGAGTGTGTAGTTCTTCTTCTCATCTACTATCTCAACATTCAGTTGACCCTGCAGAACCTGAACACTGGTGTTGCCCAGGTCCTCACTGACATAGTTCTCCAGGTGGAGACCTAGAGGCAAAAACCACCAGAACTTGAGTTAGCTAGACTGAAATGTACTTTGAGTTGATCACAATTAGATAGGGGAACATTCCAAACCTGGGAAGTCTGCTATGAAGACTATCTCTGTCTGGTTGTCCAGTGAACCCTCAATCTCCTGGAACTTGGTCCTCCATGGAGACAGGTCCACCAGTAGAGGCATTAGCCAGGGATTTGGGCTGAATGGTGACCAGTCTGCCTTCACAATATCCACACGGGGGTCAAAGATCCTAGCAGAGAGGAGAAGAGAATTCAAGACCACATTGTTCAGGGAAGAACACTTGTATCAGGGACGTATAAAGTCATGTAGTACCGTTGTTGGAAACGTTCATTGATGGACACCCAGATGTCGAAATAGATCTCTGGGTCAGAGATGTTGTAGTGAGGCAGGTGGTGGCTCAAACAGGTGGCGTACTGCTTCAACATGTCCCCATGGTCCTTCCACCGCCGGCTCTGCGTGAACACCTAAAGACACGCCACAGAATAATTTCAGAACACGTAGCAACATGTTAAAAAAGCAGTCATTATTTTCTATTTAAAGGAATGAATGGACTTTACAAAGTACTTGCATGTTAGGTTGAATACAACATTTGTGAAGTACACAAGGTGTCTAGCAATCAGGGAATCAAGTATGAAAGTGGCATTAGATAATGGTTTTAATGTTTGAACTAATACAAAGACAGTAAAGCAATCATGCTATATGTTTCTTATGCTATTTCACACTTTGATAGATGATCTGCCAGTCACTTACACCTAGTCTTTAGGGGTTGCAGGTGCCATTGTTTTGAACTCTTCTGCATGTATTTAAGAGTTATGGGGTATTGGAATAATATTGCATGAACCTGAGACATTACAGGCATGGAGACAATCCACTCGAAGCCCCACCCCTACTCGAAGCCCCACCCTCACTCAAAGCCCCACCCCCACTCAAAGCCCAGTGAAGCGCTGCACCAGAACAGGACATCTCACTGGGTGAGGCAAATAGGGTGGAGGTGGTGGTTTAAGTGGGGATGAACACATTCGGGTCATTCAGTAGGGCAGTTTTCCTGACAAGCTCTTCTCAGCCAGTCTGTTTATGGGCTGTTTCGCAGACGCAGATTAAACCTAGTCATGGACTAAAAAAATCAAGCTCAATGGTGATTCTCCATTGAGACTGACTCTTTTAGTCCAGGACTAGACTTAGTCTCGGTCCGCAAAACCAGACCCAAATGTTTCACTATCTGGCATGTCACTGTCCGTGACGTGCCAGATAGTTAACTCAAAATACCAAACCAGTGTGAATTACCAGTGCAACCGTTTTCTATTGCGTTTTCTATTTATATTGAACTTTCTTTCCAGTTTTCCACATCTTCTGCCAAGGTTTGGCAGCGACAGGGAATGAAAAGGATTGGAATGTTAGCTAGTGGTTGGTCCAAAGGTCTAATGTACACTGCAGAGTGGGTTCCAATCCACCCCCTCTTTCAGCAAAAACTCTCTCCTGTCAAATTTAGCCTGAAAATAAATACCTTTAAAAGATTACATTTATAGAATGGTAATCAAATAACTGAAGTACTTCCCAATGACCATTGGATCCGACCAGGCACAGCAGACTTTCTTTGCCAAGCAGCTGAACCATGTCGGTGGCAGTAGTTAAAAGTATTGGCAAACTTAATGAGTTAAAATAACAGCCTGCTTGAGAAATAACTGTTGTGTTGGCGTTAGTTACTTCTGCCACCACAACATTACTATCTGGGTGTCAGAGTCATACAGTATTGCTGAAATGTCTGTTTTCGTGGGATGACATCACCAGACATATCTCCAGTTAATAGAGAAATAGGAAATTGAGTTAAGCTTCTCTGCCAATGACAGCTAGTTTTCGGTTCTTCCCGCCCACTCCCACCAGTTCCAGTCCTTTGCGAAAACGAAATTGCAGAAGTCTGCTTCTGTATTGGTGTCATGGTTCAATGGCTCACCCCAGGATTGAGATATCCAACCACTCCTGTTTTTCCATCTCTATAGGTGATCTTGACATGTTGGTGGGAGCGGGAGTGAACCATCATGTCCCAGGAGTACCCATAAAGGCCATTGGTCCAGTTGTTATAGCCCTATGTCAAAAAATAGAAATATAAGATCACTTTTTTCCATTTGCCATCACGCAAAATCTGTTCTCCAGATTAGGCCAACAGGATGTATGGACCAGTATTAACTTCTGCAAAGTCTCCATTCACACCCCTTCGGAACCCCCATGGTTCTGCTGACTCAAGCTCGTCTACGTAACTGTTTGCTGTTAACTGATAATAGTGTTGACACTGACTGAGCAATTGATCCAGTAACCCGTAAGGTTGGGAAATAATTTAAGCTGACAGCAGGACACTCAAGACTTAAGCTGACTCAAAACATAAATCAAATATAGTATATTTTTATTCATACATGGGAAGGACTACCAGTGGGTCACTGTAAACTCATTGTCTATTTCCACCCAAGTTGTACCTGTGTGATAAAGTGGGAGTATGGCAGGAAAAACTGTTCAGCCAGGTACAGAATGGAGAACAGGGTTGCCAGCTTGTGTTTAAAGCGGGTTTTGGAGGTCTTGCAGGCAGAAATGTTTTCCTGTGCTCCTGTAGAGGTGTTCTGGATCTCTGGGTAGACACAGGAAGTGCTGGGCTGTGGGGGAGGAGAAGTGAGCGGCAGCACAGGCCTGAGGAAACATGGGAAGTGGGCGAAGAAGTGCCTGGGCCAGTCTGGATAGCAGAAGAGAGGAGTTGTGGCCAGCATGGTGTAGGAAAACATACCTGGAGATCAAGGGCAATGGTTGAATTAGGTGGATCAATAGGGGATTATAGATCTTTGAAAATGCTCTCAGGAAACTGCTTGCATTATGACGACCTTAGAACAAGTGATACATTAACCCTTTTGAAAATGATAAGGTATAGAAGTTACAAGCAACAATCATGTAACCCTCTCGTCCCAGACCGTTGAATTACGTGTTTTGAATTATCACACTTGCTAACTCTCCTAGGAATTAAACAACATCTCACCGATGTTGAAGAGTTGTGAGTTCATACAGTGAAAGTAGCTGACAAAGAAAATGCCATAGTGACGCGTGGCATCGAAAAACAGCAGGTAGCCGGCCGACAGATCCAGACAAAGGCCACCTCCATGCACCACCAGCAGGCTCACCATTTCATTAGGCAGAATCATCCTGTGGGACAGATACACGGGGGGGACGCCAGAAATGTTTGCTTATTAAAGGTACCTTCATCCGTGTAAAACATTACTGTTCTCATTTTATTCATAGTAATTTTTTATAATTTCTTTGTAAAACGCTATATCCACTGTGTGGCTGAAATGGAAAGGAAATGTAGAAATTTTATACAGATCACATTGTAATGTTTTGTACAAATTGTTTTTTTTAAAACATAATTTTATATTGTATAATTTCTACAGTTGTGCTCATTTTGGTTGTGTGACCCCTAGCCATACTACACGAATGCAAGTGAGGCAGATATAGCATTTTGCTAAAAAATTATGATTATTTTCCTTTCTGAATTTAAGTGATTATTTCTAACAAATACATGTCTGTCATTGAACTCGATGCATTGATTATATCGGGAAACAAAAACAAACCAACTTTTTTTGCAAGTCCAATAAAAATACAAAAGTACAACATTTCGAAAAAAATCATAGACAGGTCAGTGTTTTGGAGAAAACATTTCAAATACAAACCCAAATAAGGCAGTTGGATATAATCTGCACAAAAGATGACAGAGTATGGCCCTTAATCAATAATCAATTGAAGACAAACTTACCTGAAAGGGTCAAAAAGCCAGTGGTGTGCCAAGTATGACATGGAATATCCCTCAACCCAGTCTGCATCCAATTTTTTGATTCCAGCAATGAAGTATACTATGAAAATCTGCCAAGAAAATTCAGATATTTCTATTACAGTACTGTCCTTATCAAGGTGTATCATATGCATGTCAGTTGGCAGATACACTTCATAGTAAAGAAGACAAGTTTCCATGGACTCAATATGATTTTGGCACAGACCTGTGACCTCAGAAGAGTATAGTTCCAAAGCGGCACTTGGGCATTTCTTTTCTTAGGATTCCGTAATCCATCTATTGACCTGAAAATAACAATATGCACATAAATGCATGTATACACTCAGACACAGAAAGATAGTGAAAGAAATCACAGCAATCAACAAAATCTATATAAACAGTACAATGCTACAGTAAAATAGTTTCTTAAGAGTTCCGCAGCTCACCAGTATCTGTTGGCATCCATGATTGTGAGCTGGAAGCCAATGAGGCCATAGAGGTAAGAGTGGTTGTTCCATGTGGTTTTGTCCAGGAAGAAGACATACCAGTAGGTGGATATGAACATGAGACAGGCGAGGCGATAGAAACATCCCAGCATGATTCCTATGGCCCCTATTAAGACAGAAATACAAACACTTATTTCAAGACATAATAGCACACTGATGCGACCACATGAACCCACACGACAAGGACAGCATAAAGTAACTGTTCCAACAACTGACTCAAAAACTTGATCTACCAAAGAACATCACCACATAGACCAGGTACATGTAATTCAGAGGCAGACTTGACCTACCAAAGAACATCACCACATAGACCAGGTACATGTAATCCAGAGGCAGACTTGACCTACCAAAGAACATCATCACATAGACCAGGTACATGTAATCCAGAGGCAGACTTGACCTACCAAAGAACATCACCACATAGACCAGGTACATGTAATCCAGAGGCAGACTTGACCTACCAAAGAACATCACCACATAGACCAGGTACATGTAATCCAGAGGCAGCGGCTGTAGGAAGTTGAAGAGAGGGAAACGGCACACAGGAGCCCCATCCAGGTACTTGTAGTCCAGGTGGCTGAGGCCTCGCTCCTGTGTGATGTCTATAGCCATTACCATGCCTGTGGGAGTGGGATGGGAAAGACAATGAAAAACCCAGATACAAACGAAACAAGAATACACATACCTGACCACCAGCTAATGGTTTGACTGACATAATATCAGGTACCTAAGCTTAGTGAAATTACTCACAGATATAAACATGGATAGACGTCATATCTAATTAATTTTCCATTATAGCATTGTCATAATACTGCCCATTATTGCCTTCTCCATGTTGAAGCAGTCAATTTCAGTTTAATGAATTGGATAATCCCTTTCTGATGACCACTTCCACCTAGCTGTTATAATAACAGTTTCAACTAATTAAGACACTGGCTCAAATCTATTTCTTTCTGTATTTACATTTTGAAACATTTTACAACAAAGGACTGCAACATAGCAATGATGTGTCTCTGGTTCTGAAAACTGTGGCGTTGTCTGTGCTAGAACAAGTTCTTTCTGTCAACTGATCTCTGTGTAGACAGCTCACCAAATAAGAAGCGGAAGATGCCCAGAGAAGCTGGGTCAGCGGGGCGATTTAGAAGACACACCAGGCGATGCCAGGAGGACAGGTCCTCCCTCTCAAACCCAAACAGACGTTTCATCCTGCTTCCACTTTCCACGACCCCCACTGCTGCAGCTCTCTGCATGGTCCTTTCCTCTTCATCACTGCCCCCTGAAGAGTCTCCATGTCCGGAACACTTCTCAACGAAAGGAGCACCTAAGGCAGAAGCAAAAACGATGCAAAACAATTCCCACTTCAAAGAAGAAACACCTTTAACCAACAGCTCTAAATAATGTCATAGGTATGCATACTGTAAATGCCACAAGCAGTATAATCCATATTCCATGTTTTTTCCAGATTATAGACGGATTGCACATGTTGCACTTATAACTAGGATGCAATTCCTTGTTCCGTAAATCAATGTATCACTTTATGAAATATCTACTGGATGTATACTGTATGTAAAATGACTGAAGGCAGAGCTGTAAAACAACAACAATGCTAGCTAGCCCTTGTGACATACCTGCAGCAGCTTTATCGCAGGTCCCTGCCTCCATGTTTCCAACTCGGTTATGAGGGGAAAAATGTGATATTTGGACAGGAAAGACTCTCCTGTTTCCTATCCCAAGGGGTTATTTAACAACCGTAAAGAGTTGGGTACGTGTCAGTCCGTACAACGGTCAAAGGAGAGCTGTCTGGAAAACGACTGGGAACCTGAAACGGCGCTCACCGTCTATTGGTGGGCACAATCCATGAGACACACCTCCTACTCTCTCAGAAGGAATCAGGAAATGATCTCCCCTCAACGGCTGGAATGTGAAAATCTTTGGGTCTTGGCAGATGGTGGTTAAGAAATAATTAAAATTAACTGAAATAGCATAGCATTGTATATGGGAGTGGTCATTTGTCACCCACATTTTTTAATGCATAAATTTGGTTGAACAATCTTCCAATGTTAAAATATTCCTAAAGTAAACTAGCACCAGGAAAGCTAGCTGCCATTCTCTGAATATCACAGTACGGTAGAGGGCAATAATGCGCTGAGTTGTGAGAAATACATCACTATTAACATGTTAGAAGAAGATTAATTGCTACCTTTTGGAATCTGCATTGTTCTATGTAAAATAGAAAGAACTTAAAATGTGTCCTTATATTTTAAAATATTCCTAATGATTATTCAAGTATTAAATAGTATGTGGCCGGATTAGCTAGCTTTGCAATATCCTCCAACGTTTTCATGGTTCAAGACTTTTAAACGCAACAAAAATTTCTCCGAAAAGTCTTCTTGTTTACGTCTGGTGACCTGTCACAGCTGAGCTGGCTAGCAACCTATACAAAGCTCGCTAGCTGGTTAACGGGTTCGCCTAGAAGATAGACCGGGTAAGTTTCTAGTATGTCGTATAAATGTAATTAGCCAGCTAGCTAGCATTCATTAGGTATCCATTCGGAAGGTAAGACGTTGCTAGCTAGCAAACAAGTTGTGTAGATACCTAGCTATGTATTTGCCACAGGCAAGGTGTTACAACTTCATCAACAATGTAATGTTGCTAACATAATAGCTAATCACATTGCATGAGGTTGTTACAGAAATTGAAGACAAGACGGTTGTTGAGAGTACATGTTTTCTCATTGCAGAAATGGTTACTCAACATTAACAATGACCTGATCTACTCCAGTGGTTTAAGCTCATTTGAATTACTGTATATCTACGCATTTGATGTTGCTGACAAGGGCCTTGTGTGAAGGGGAAAGATGGGTACCCTGGGCAGCCGGTTACAGGCCTCCCAGGATCCAGAGGAAGCAGTTGAAACTGCATGTGCCAGTGGCAAGCATGGATGTGAGTGCAGAAAGAGGAAACGGACTGCACACTGTGATTGTGAAACTGAGGAGGAAGATGCCTTGCTGGACACACCACGAAGGTGAGATGCTGCACACTGATCAACTGGAAATACACACAACAAATAATAGGACACATACTGGCCAGAGTAAGAGAAAATGTGGCTTCATGTGTTACAAAATGTGTTACTTCATGTGGCTAGCAGCTTTGTACAAGGTTTGTACATCCCACTGCTGGTCTATTTCTGCAGCTAAGCAGTATTAATTCTGTTGGGTCACGACCTGTACATTCCCTCATATCCAGCCCTTCCATCTGGAGTGAAACCCATAGCGTTCCCTTCTTTTTTTGTATAGTATGAAGAAAAACGTAAACGCCAACTTCCATTTAAGAACAAAACAGAATTCAACAGCGATTACATCCCACAGAAGCGTTTGTAGTAAACATTTTCTCAGTTGCAAATACAACCAGTTACTGCTGGAAGTCATGTTGGCGGTCCTGTAGGAACACTCTTAATATGGCCCCATTTCGATCATGGTCACTTAGTCATACCCCTTATTCCTATTGGCATGTCTCCCCTTACCTGTCCACCTCATAGCTTATGTATGGTGAGCATTCTGGCACAACCTGGTTGCCGTGCATCACCCAGGGCAGCTACAGAATGTTGGTGGATGAAGTGAGTTTCCCTCTTACTATGTAAAGTGCTTTGAATTGGTAGAAAAGCACTATGTAAATCCAACTCATTATTACCACTTCATTACTCTAACGTTGGTCTGCCCTCTCCTGGTTTGTTTTGGAACTGTAACAGGAAAAAGTTAAAAAGCACCTCTAAGTACATCTATCAGACCCTGTTTCTGAACGGGGAGAACAGCGACATCTGCATCTGTGCCCTGGGGCAGGAGTGGAACCTGCACAAAGTGTACCTGTGTCAGGTTAGTGCACAGTTCTGTGTACAATACACTGTGTTCTCTACAAAGCCACTACCTGTGAGGCTCACACCACTCCCTGTCTTCCTCTATAGTCTGGCTATTTCTCCAGCATGTTCAGTGGCTCCTGGAAGGAGTCCAATATGCTGGTCATACCGTTAGAGATCCCAGACCAGAACATCGACACAGAGGGTGAGGACTGCAGTCTGTTGGGAGAGAAACACTACACATCTCTTCATGTCACTGAGCTCGGTTTTGTTCTTGTTGCGGTTACATAGACAACTTTGTCTGTGTTTTCCATGTGTGTTTAGCTCTGCAGGTAGTGTTTGGCTCTCTGTACCGGGATGATGTTCTGATTAAACCCAGCAGGGTGGTCAGTATCCTGGCTGCAGCTTGTATGCTCCAACTGGTCAGTAAATCATCTGGATATCTCACTGCAGCATGTCTTGCATAAAACAAATACGGATTTGGCAAAGATCATGTTCAGATAAAAGGGATGTGTGAGTTGGAGGTTGAACGTGCTTGAAGGGA
Source organism: Esox masquinongy (assembly GCA_016801175.1). Lineage (NCBI taxonomy): Eukaryota > Metazoa > Chordata > Actinopteri > Esociformes > Esocidae > Esox > Esox masquinongy. The sequence continues at coordinate 79,439 of JACXGI010001123.1, forward strand.
GTTGACTGATTTCAAACATGACCATGAGCTATGCCTTATGTGTGTTCAGGATGGTCTAATCCAGCAGTGTGGTGAAACCATGAAGGAGAACGTCAGCGCCAAGACCGTCTGTAACTACTACTCCTCTGCCAGCATCTACGGCCTGGACTCTGTCATGAAGAAGTGAGCCCCGTCGTTCCCGCCAAATAGTATTACATCTGAGTCTTCCCTTCTCACTCGACATGCTTGTGTCACTTGCAGGTGCCTGGAATGGCTCCTCAATAACCTCATGACCCATCAGAACGTGGACCTCATGAAGGAGCTGGCGTGAGTAGCCATCAGTGATCTGATGTTTCTCCCTGCTGGTGATACGTTTCGTGTGGTCATGTCGGTGTGGGTTAAGGGGTGTGTGTGTGTGCGTGTGTGTACTCTGCAGAGTGGATGTGATGGAACAGCTGATCCAGTCGTCAGACCTGTTCGTCATGCAGGTGGAGATGGACGTCTACACCGCTCTCAAAAAGGTACTACGGTGTGAGCCTTTCGAGCCGTCTCGACCGTAGCGAAAACCGTTTCTCTCGCTCACTTCATAATCCTCTGTTTCCTCAGTGGATGTTCCTGCAGCTCAATGCGTCCTGGGCCGGGCCCATCAAGCAGCTGCTGGCTGATGCAGACACCTGGCTCTGCAAACGGCGGGCTGGTAGTTTCTATTTCACAGTTCATGTCCACAGCTACCTACAGATTCTGTTTGAACAAACGGCTGTACGATGTATACGCCAGCCTGGCCGAACTGTCGTAGTGGCTCATTTATGTACTCGATGTTGCAGAGTTGGGTGAGGACGAGCCCTTCTTAAAAACCGACGACGGCATCCCTTTCATTCCTGTCTTCAGACACGTGCGCCTCCAGTACATTATCAACGACTTGGCGTCCGCACGCATCCTGGAGAGAGATAACATTCTGCCGCCCGGTAAGGCCGATGATTGGATGATTTGTTTCACGCTGGCACACGTGCGACAGCGTCGTAGTCGTTTTCTTTTTTCCTCGTCTAACTCCTCTTCCCACAGATTGGCTGACGTCGGTTTACAAGAGCCAGTGGTTTGCTATGCTGCGGACGGAACACGACAATGACAATGGGTGAGAACTGGGGCTTTAAAACGGCAACATCGCGACGTTGCAATGGCGCTTTCATAGTACATAACATGTATGTGTTTGTAGTCCACAGGATGCCAACAAGGAGGAGTTTGAGACGAGCAGCATGAGGTGCGGCAGGAAACTGACTAAAGACGGAGATGTGAGTCCAACCGCTGGCCTTTGCATAATGACTTATTCTGAATCGTCACGCAATGAAAACTTCAAACATTATGGGCCGCTTTCACAGAAAACTCCACTGAGCTTGTTTTTTTTTAGTCCTAGACTAGGCCTAATCTGTCTGCGAAACCAGCCCTATATGTACTATATGAGGGTGTTTTTTACTTCCGATTCCCCTCAGTACTGTTGGCGGTGGACGGGCTTCAACTTTGGTTTCGACCTCCTGGTGACCTACACCAACCGCTTCATAGTGTTTAAGAGGAATACGCTGAGCCAACCGTGTGGGGGAGCTGTGAGCCTGCAGCCTCGGAGGCATCTGGCATACAGGTTTGTGATCCCCACTGCAGACGGAGCTAGGCTGTGGTCTGGGCAACAGACTGGGCCCGCTGCATTTGTCTGGGGAGTGATACGACAGTACAGTCATCACGTTCAGTGTAACGGCCATGTGAATTAGCTGGTCTCTTGGGGCCCTGGCCCTTCACCTCTCACTCCCTGTGTCCCTCTGGCCGTTCAGACTACGCCTGGCCTCCTTTGACAACAACGGAAAGCTGGTTTGTAGTCGATCCACTGGTTACCAACTTCTCACCTTGGAGAAAGACCAGGTGAGTCAGACCTCACAGTCCAGGTTCTGAAAGGTTCCTCCCCTCTTGAAATGAACACATCTCTAAGTTTTGCCTGAAATGTGTTGTATAACGACGTCTCTAACCTCCCGTCTGCGCTCGCCCTGTTCCTTTCTTTCTCCCAGGAATATGTGGTAATGAACCTGGACAGTCGGCTCTTGTCCTTCCCCCTCTATGTGTGTTGTAACTTCCAGTACACATCTCCTCAACCGGATCGCCGCCCCGATGCCCCTGAACTAGAGAGCAGTGCCCGTAGTGTGTCCTGATAGCAGTTCCTCAGCCCTGCACCGTTACAATACGGGCTGATCCGGGCCTTGTCCCACACCAGCACCTTCCACAGTCCCTCTGAGAACTTCCTGGACACACACAAACAACCCTGGCATCTGCATGCTCTATAAGCCAGTCTAGTGTATTTTGGGATATGTTAATTGTTCACCTTTGTTTTTATAGCATATTCATTATTTGAATTTTCATATTTCATTCCTTGGAGATGCCTTATTTTTTATTATTTATTTTTCACTTTTTTAATGAAAGAAAAAAATCAAAAAATCTTCTGACAATAAATGTCCACATCAGTGGGCTGTGGTGCTATCAGAAGTGTGACCAGTCATCTCTCTCCTACAGGGAATCATCTATAAATATCCAGTGTGAATACTAACACAATATTGCTAATTATTTGGCCATTGTAGTGTCAAAATTTGATTTGAATTTCAAATACTCTATGGCAGAAAATAGTGCGGATTTTGAACTTTCAAAATATTGATTTAATTTCTAGGCTTATTCTGGATAGTCATTAATTTGCTGTCCAGTATTGTAAGCATATTTATTTGTGGACCAAAAGGGAACATCTTAATATTGTACTAATTACACAAAGGTTTTCATGATAGTGCTTTAATATCGTCACTGAAATGCTGTTAATGGATGTGGTGTGTATACATTTGTAGATTATACAGAAACTATACCATGCTGTACATGCTTATTATTAAATCATGGCTGTTTTTAAGGTGTGTTGATCCATTACATTAGGGGGTTTCAGGAAAAAAAAACAATTCTCTAATGTAGCTGTTTGGTAAAAGATGGATCAATCTTGCTGTCCTTATCTACCCCCAATAATAACTTATTCTTTTAGCTGGGGGCTCATAACATTTGGGGTCCTTGATAAAGGCAAAATACAACTTGCCTTTATACAAATACAACTTGGTCACATTTTATAATCAGCTTAAATTTTTATATAAAAACAGGAGAAGGTTCAGAGTGAACGTAGTACTCACAACAAGAACAAAAAACAGCACAGGGATCATGCTAGAGGTGATTCAGAGCATTCACTGAGGTAGAATAAAGCCTCATTCATAGACCAGTCAGGATATCAGGACATGTAATTAATGACCACCACACAGTTCACAGATACAGAGATTTGGATTTAGACAATTCTGAAATGGCCCAGTTTGGTGGTTAATTTCACCTGGCCTGTAGATCCAAACAAACAGCAAGCGCTCCAAACAGAAACACACAGGCCAGTCCATTTGCAGGATGTGTAATGTCTTCTGACTGAGCTGAGGAATATCCCCCAACAGAATAGACCTCATTAAGATTTTACTAGAAATCACATCCCTGCATAGCATACACCCCACATTCCCCTCTGAGTGACTGACTCTGCCGTTTCTAACCGCTTATAAGTCCTCTCAGGGTTTACGTGGATTTTCTTGCTCTTATTAGTCGGAGATGACGAAGTCCATGTTGTCCTGTGTATCAGCTTTAAGCTATCCTCTTCCCCTGTTACTGTGGAATAGAGTCCAGGTTCTCTTTGAGTCTGTGTGTCATGCTGGGGATCAGGTTGATGTGGTCGTCCACACAGCTCCCCACACAGTTCTCCATCAGGGCCCTTACAGCTGGCTCCTTGGCCCCCGAGTCAAACAGGTCCCTTGCCTTGTCATTGCAGTGCATGGTACACCTGGTCAGACGATCCTAAGCATGGAAAACCAGAAACATTACATCAGTTACATCCTCTCATACTCGAGGCTGTCAACAATAACAAAAATGACCATGATACTCACTTGAAATTTCTCTAGTTCAGAGGTCACTAGTCCTTGGGCCTGGGCCAGAGGGGTGTGGCACCTTTCAATACAACTGTGCACCTGCGTCATGGAGTCTGTGGAGCGCTCGCAACACTCTGCACTGCATTTGAACATGAGACCCTGGGTACAAGCACAAGGAAGATCTGAAAATATGCGAAGTGTTGGCAATAGCTGGCTAATTATGTATGCTTGGGAAAGAGAGGATGATTTGTAAAACTGACGGTTGTAGATAATGGATAATACAGAATACTTGGTTATACTGGATGAATACAACATTTATAAATTACGTTTCCTTGATCACTCACTTGCATCTTTCGAATGTGGTCCCGTTCTAAACTTTGAACCATATCCTCTATGGTTTTCTGTACACGAGCTTGATGCGCCTCTGCCATCTTAAATGTAGCTCCCAGTAGCAATCTGAACTCTTAAAGAAGATAACGATTTAGCTACGATGCTAAACTGGATAACAAAAACAACGAACCCTGACAGCTACAACTACGGTTTCACATAAAGGTCACCTCGTCGAAAGCATGCTTCTTCGAGCTTTCAATAAAAATAACGTCACATCCGCTTCAATGTCCGGCATTAGCAAGGTCATTTCCGATTCCGTGTATATCGCTACCTGGCCGAGTTCAATTTTGAACTTTTCCAATATTGTGGGAGTTTTTAATGTTTTTGTACAAAGTGTTTTTACGAAATTACTCTTTAAATACGTTTAAGGTAATCTGTAAACCTGTCGAAACCTTCACCGTGAACACCCTGCGAAGTCTTCATCACTATTGACATTTCAAATGGTGAGCAGATTTTTTTAGTTGTTGGATTATGACTCAACTGAGTATTATCAATGATATTTTAAAGATGTTAAACTGTTTTTTTTCTCCCAATCACAATTAAATACTAGTGTAACTCTTAGGCCTCTAAAGATGAACAGTGTGCTGTCTTGGTGCACTTTGCTCCCTGGCCGAGATTGAACGTGTTTGAAAGCACCTCGAACACAACCACTGACACACTTTGCGCCCTCCCTTGCTTGGTTGCTTGCCATATTATGGACTGTTTCCTTGACTGACAGATTCTAGAAGATATTATAGGGCTTGCTTTGATACGTATGACAAGCCAGGCAGGCTGTGACGTTTTGGACTCGTTTCAATGGTTTGATGGCGCAGGTGGGGAGCCAAATCAACAGTAAGTTGCACTAGTCAAAATATCAGGTGACATCTGACTGAATTAGTATCTGCGCCTCTTGCTTTGTGAGGTAAGGTCTTTACAGATGTTTAGAGGATGAACCTGCAGGAGTTAATCACTAGCTCAGTGTTTGTGAAGAATAACAGGTTCTTGTCCACAGTCAAGTAAAGGTTTTTTTGCACTAGAGGGGGGTTCTGTGGAGTATTCAACTTTGCTGAAGAGGTCTAAGAGTGGCCAGACCTTCCCACGGAGGAAGAGGTGCTCTGTCTTGTTAAGCTTGGGGTGTTTGGCCAATATCCAAGCAACAGTGTCTGCCAAACACTTAGAAATGCATGCTGCCATCTGGGTGTCTGAAGGAGGAGGGAGAAAATTAAGAGCATGACTTATTCAATTTGAGGCGCTCCTTCCTAACTGTTTTTGTCCGCTCACATCACAGCCATAAACTCACCTAAAGGAATCCTGATACAACTAAGGATGTCAACACCAGCACCTGGCTATGCTCTCGGTCCTAATTTGACGCAGTCATATTAAAGTGACATGTTAGTGACTGACCCAGTCATATTAAAGTGACATGTTAGTGACTGACCCAGTCATATTAAAGTGACATGTTAGTGATTGCTGGTGAGTGATACATATGTAGCCTGTATGTTCCTTTTGTCATTGAATGATTTAATCCCTTCTCAGATATCCATGCTTGGAAGGAATTGAATGCCCAAGATGATGATTTCAGTCAGAGCACTTGTGTTCTTGGGGCTCTGTCATGCTGGACGGAGGAGTCTAGCCTCAGGTCCAGAACTCAGAGATCCACCCAAGAGAATAGGTAAGCCAATAATAGTCCAAACATTCTGTTGTCTTTGTTGGTGGCATTTTGTGTTGTCTGGCTTCTCATATGAATACTTTATTTTGCTCCCCTCCGACTTCACATTACAATGTGATTCCATTCTGTTACTAGCTGTGATTGGAGCGGGCATCGGTGGCGCAGCAACGGCTTACTTCCTGAGACAGGAGTTTGGGGCAGCAGTGAAGATCAATGTTTTTGAGCCAGGCACTGTAGGTGGCCGACTGGCCACCCAGAACATTGGGGGCTATGAATACGAGACGGGGGGCGCAGTTATCCACCCCCTGAACTTGCACATGAAGCACTTCCTTGACAGACTCGGTGAGACATGGTATCACGGATTAACTTGTATTTCTCTGAAAGGCCTTTACACATTCATGGACCGATTAATATAATACCCTTCTCTGTTCCTACCCTGTTTCTCTCAGGTCTTTCTCAGAGAACAGATGTCCCTGGAAAAATGGCGATCTTTGATGGGAAGGAGATCATCTTCGAAGAGAGCGACTGGTTCATAGTTAATTTCCTGCGTCTGCTTTGGCGGTATGGGTTCAACTTCCTGCGGATGCAAATGTGGGTGGAAAGTGTTTTAGACAAGTTCATGAGGTGAGGCTTTAGTTTCCGCTACCTGTCTGTCTTCAGCACAGTAGTCATTTTTTTAAGCGTACAGGCACAACTGGGCTGTGGTTTATGGCCAATATACTAGGGTTAAGGGCTGTTCTTGGATACACCCCTTATCCATGGTTTATTGACCATTTACCACAAACCCCAGATGTGCTTTATTGCTATTCTAAACTGTTTACCAACATAATTAGAACTGGAAAATGCATTAGCCAATCAGCACTTGGGCCTAAACTACCTGTTTTGTTTGATATGAAATGTGTAATTAATGATAGAATATTGCTAATTGTGGGTATGTGGTTTTATTTTTTTTTCTTCAGAATCTACCAGTACCAGCAGTTTGGCTACTCCTTCACCAGTGTGGAGAAGCTGCTGCATGCAATGGGTGGTGACAGCTTCCTTACCCTAGCCAATCAGACGCTGGAGGAAGCAATGTTGGGGGAGGGCTTTTCTCAGAGTTTCCTCAATGAAGTTGTGGCACCAATCACCCGCGTGAACTATGGCCAAAGTGTCCGCATCAGTGGATTTGCGGGTAGGTCAGTTTTTAGGTAACAACAGAGACCTTTCACACCCATGCCGCAAATTGTTTGCCCTCCTACCCACCCACTGCTTAGTACTGTTTCTCTGGGACCTTGTCGCACTACTCCCTTGTATTACTGGACTCTGACACTGTCTTGCAAAGTATGATAAGTTCACAGTTGTTACATGTACGTGTCTCATTGCTGCTATCCCTGCATTTCAGTTGCACATGCCACCTGCACCTTCAATTTGCCTGCACTACACATTTAGAATTGCCTTGCATTCTTTTTTGAACATCCAGAATTGTCATTTGTTCTTGCATTTGCCTCATTGCACAACTATTAATTTCCCACTTGTACATACATAAACTTAATACTTGTACATTTCCTGCCCTCCCCTATTTGCCTTCATTGCTCATTTAGAATTACCATTTTGCACTGTATTTGCCCTCATTGCACATCTACACATTCCACTTGTAACATTATACTTAATACTTGTACATTTCCTGCCCCCTTCTAGTTGCACTTCTGGTTAGATGCTAACTGCATTTTGTTATACTGTACTCGTACTGTTCAATGACAATCAAGTTGAATCTAAGATTCACACCAATGCCTCAGTACAACAGTTGGTAGCTGGTGTTCTGTGTGGAAACAGAAATTAAGCGTATGATGTTGTCTCCAGGAGCTGTTGCTCTCGCAGGGGCAGACTCGGGTCTGTGGGCAGTGGATGGAGGCAACAAGAAGGTGTGCTCAGGCCTCCTGTACCACAGCAAGGCCGACCTCATCCAAGCACGGGTCACTGCTGTCTCCGTCAAGCAGCGACAGTCTAAAGCGGGTAGGTACATATTTAAACGCCTTGCATGATTAACGCCAAGTTTCATTGTTAGCTAAGTCTAAAATCTGTCCTGTAAGGGAGATGTCTCAACTCATCGTCTCTGTCTCCTGTCCACAGGCACCACAGCCAGCCTTTACGAAGTGAACTATGTCGGGGACTCTGGCTCCGCCCATTCCCTGTATGACATAGTGTTTGTGGCCACACCCCTCCACCAAGGAAAGTCAGACGTGGCCTTCTCTGGCTTCTCCCCTCCCATCCCCTCCCAGTACCCTGGGCGCTACCTCCAGACCGTCACCACGCTGGTCCACGGCCGCCTCAACATGTCCTACCTGGGGACCTCGAAGAAACCTTCTGCCTTCAGCGTGTCGGAAGTCCTCACTACGGATGCCAAGGGCTCCGTCATCAACAGCCTGAGCTCCATCGACCCGGTTCACGTACCGCCGGGCTACTCGCGCCCCCCGGCCAGCGCCGACAAGGTCTGGAAGGTGTTCTCTCCCCAGCCTCTGTCCCAGCAGCAGCTCCGTGCCATGTTCCTGTCGTGGGACTCCACCTCGGAGGTGAAGTGGCAGGCGTACCCCTCTTACAGCACGCCCAGCCGCGCCGCCCCTCCGTTCATCCTCCACGACCGGCTGTACTACCTGAGCCCCGTGGAGTGGGCCGCCAGCGCCATGGAGATGAGCGCCATCTCAGCCAGGAACCTGGCATTGTTGGCACACCACCGCTGGCACTCCCAGCCGGGCCGGATGGACCAGGAGGACCTGCACACGCGGCTGAGGGGAGAGCTGTGAGGAGAGACGGGGGGAGCGGAGGCAGAGAGAAGGGAATCGGGAGGAAGCGCAATGATGTCTATTCCCGTCAGGTGAAGGAGTCTGAGGCGTTCTGTCCGATGTTGGCGCCTCGCCTCGGTCACAACGGCGGCTTCTTCAGAAGTGGCAGCGAAGGGTGGATGTTTGGGTTTTGCTGCACTCACCCGTGGTGACGCTGTTGCTGTGACTGAGGTGTGACATTAGAGATATTTATTGAGCCACTTAATATATTTTGTGAGATTTGACTTGTAAAAAGTCAACCGAAATAAAATCCACAGCAACATTAGCCCATATTTTTCAGCAGGTAATGATGTGGTACGTTGCTAAATTAAGTAGTCAGTGTGACCACTGCGTCACTGCTGTACTGCAGGGTGCAAGGAAAATAGTTTAATACATGTACAATATACAGGTGTGGAACATACAGGGCACTTGGGTTTTCAATATGTAGTCGCTCTAGGCATTACTGCTAACTTCTCCCTTTAGAAATGAGGGTCATATAGTACATCTGGAAAATGTAGCATGTGACCAAAAAATGACATCCGTAGACCAGCGTCTCCCCCCTCTGACTCAAGCTCTATATTTCCAGGGTGACGTTTTAAAGGTTGTAAAGAAAATTGGTTGTTGAAATGGATGGGTTTTAACAATTCTCTTGCAAGGAAAATTGGCTAATGGATCATTGCGAAATTGTAAGAGCTGCTCTTAGACACTGTGCACCCTGAAATGTCTGGATAACTGGGGTATATTGGCGAAATAGCACAAACCCCCGAGATGCCTTGTTACTGTTATCAACCGGTTAACAATGCATTTTGAATAGTTAAAAGCTATGTGATGTCATACATCTGGCATGCGATCCCATGTACCAAGGATTTCCGACAGTCAACGTTCAGGACTCGATCCACCCGGTTTGCAGTTCTTGATACAGCCATGATGAACAAACACCTTTACTTTTAAATGGTTATGAAATAGATGAATATTGATATAATGTAATGAAAGCCACCATGTTGTCATTTTGTGTGGTGATCATTCAATGTACAAAATGTACTGTAACTTACATGTTTCTAAATAGTGCCTTTGAAGTTACTAAGCAATCATTTTAATGTTTAGAAACCAGCCTTTTTACAAGCTTTCAGAAAATATTTTTTTGGTTTTTGGTAAGTTTTTGTAATCTACGTGATGGACAAATTGTGCCATGAAACTCGTCCTCCAGGGGGACCAAAGTATATTATAGAAACATGAAGTATGTCTATTTTACTGTGAGTGACAATTATCACAATGATTTTCTATTGTGGAGGGACAGTATCCCATTTCTCTGTCATTGGTATAGATTAACTTGGATAACCATAGTCGGATTAGCTTTACTAATGGACTTTTAGGGGTTTCTATAAGATTTTTATAATGTTAGAGATGCTGTACCACTATACAATAGATAGGGTACTATAATATATAGAATAATATGACTAATACAAAGCAAAGTTCCTGCCGGAAAACTATATTGATGAAAGAGGAAGAGTATTTTGAGTAAAGTTGATATAACTTCCAAACTTTGGCACAGAGTGAAAGCCACTTTTTTAGTGATGTTTTATGTTTTTAGGTAAAATGAAAATGTTTCCATATTATTTTGTCAAATTTGAATAATGAGTCTTGAAATTAATGTTTACAAGCATAATAAAGTAGTGGCACACTGATGGGATAAATGTCGTCTTTAATTAAACAATGCCAGGCCCCAAAGATGCAAAACCACCCTTGTTTTTCACTGGAAACCCAAACCACATTTTCTTTTCTGCTGTAACTTTAGGTAATACATTAAATTCAACTAGTAGATTAACCACATTTGGCAGTAGCTTTGTCGCAGTTTTAAATGGTGTATACTGATCGGATACATGTTTAATCAGATACAGCCCTTTTAATTATTCAGACAGTAGGCCTTTTTGTACTTTTGGTTCAATACACCAAATATTTGGGATTTAAATCAAACAATTACTAAAAGATTAAAGTGTAAATTCTCAACTTTTATTTTAGGGTTAGATAGTCCCCCAATTTTAAGGCACCAAAAGTATTGTGACAATTAGCTTAACAAGTGATCCGGGTTTGTCAGGATATCCATATCCAAACCTTGTGGAGTATGAAGCCAAAAGATAAAAAAATTCTCACTGTTCCATAATTACAATGGGCATACAGAATATAAACACACAGAAATAGTGTGGGCTTCATTTCATAAATGAATGTGAGCACAGGATGAACAAACAAAAGGAAGAGAATAAAGAACTAAGATCAACGAAAAAGAAACCAAAAAACATGACCCCAAAAACCTAACCTTAACTCTAAAACCTATCCTCTGACCACTAACCCTCATTCTAACCCCTCATCCTAAACCTAACCCCTAAGCTGAAAATAGCGTTTTTCCACATCAGAAAAAATTTCCCAAAAAGGTCAACGTTTACCTCTTACTATCCTTCCTGGGATTTATGGTCCTTACAAGTATAGTAAAACATGACAACAAACACATCCCCTAGGGCACAATTTCAATCAAACTCTTAAGTGCAATATTTATGCAGTACTAATCACCTTTTGAAATGGTTAAACTGGTCCTGAGTAATGTATAAAAACATCCAACTACTACCAGACTGGTCTTGGGTAACGTATAAAACTACTAAATACTACTGGACTGGTCTTGGTAGTACAACTCTTCGAAATGCTGAAAGTACGCAAATAAAAATATGAACTTACAGTGTTGATCATCTTTCATTTGCTAGAATTAAAGATCCCAAGAATTGTCCATATGCACAGAAGATTAGTTCTGTCACGTTTGTGCACACATCTGTTTACATTCATGTTAGGAGAATGTCTACTTTGCCTAGATAGCTTATCCACCTGACAGGTGAGGCATATCAAGGAGCATGTTGCCTTGGTAGTTTTGTTCAGTATATTTTGCAGAACACCCAAAGTATTCCCATTAGGACTATTTTTACTTAAAGGATTTAAGAAAATTGGTATGTTTTCACAACTCTAAACAGAAAAAATTAGGGACCATGAAATATTTCTGCTAACTCTAATTTTAAATAGTGTGTTTACTGTAAGTGAATATATTCCACTGTGAAGTTATTGTTAGCGCTAAACTATATGCTGAAAGTTGTTATTGCTAATTATTACAGAACAAAGGTACATTGACAATGATTTTGTTGTGGATACGGAGTTATTTAAATGTCACACAAATATCAATCACTGTTCCCATACAGATAACAATTAAAAAACTAATTCTCTGCAGTTGAAATGACCTCATCAAGTCAGTGCACAATGGATGAATTGTCTCTACGAGTTGGCTTGAACCCCACGTTTCAACACAATGTCAATGACATAAAATAAAAAAATATTTTTATTCCACAAAGGCAATTAGGTTTTCGCATGGACAGAGCTCCCTACAAAAACAACCCCTTTCCAAACACACCAACACCCCAAATAAAGAGGCATCTGACACAGAAGCCGACAATGGGTGGCATTCAAACTGAATAATGACACATCTGTGTTCAGGCCGGGATGCGCCACCAAGCTACCCCCAGGTAGGGAGGGACAATGGTACCACAGCCGCCTGTTCATGCAAAACATGTGATGAGTGAGAAAGTATAAAAAGGCAAGTGACCAACAGAATCACAATACCCAGTTTGGTCTGACCTTATAGCACCTTCTGTAACCAACCACTGAGCCGAGATGAGAACGGAAGTGCCCATATTCCTCTTTCTGGCCGCAGCAGGACTCCATACTGGTATGATAATTGAGTGGTGTATATTGATCATTCATTTAACTCTTCCAATATGCTGTTTATGTAGAAATATCCCTCTGCTAGGACATGAGTTGCATTGTAACGTTACTGCTGTCAAAGTGATACCAGCTGCCATGCTTTTTCTTGTATTGTGCAATGGTCATTTAAATAAGGCCTTTAACCTGTTTTCATGTGATTCATTTTATAATGAATCTTTAATGGATAAGATGGCTCAAGGGAAATGTGAGTTTATGGAATATAATCACCCATATAGTGTATTTGCGAATATCATATTCAAATTTGTTAATAAATTACTTTTGACATCCTCAGCTCTCACTGCATCCCTGGAAACGGCAGATAAGGAGGACACGTTTGGTGAAGACGGTAAGAAAGGTTATTATGGATGAGAAGAGAGATGATAATGATGTTAACTATGATTATAATTATGGAACTCATACAGGAACTTTTTTTTTTACAGTTGGGCTGGAACAGCTAAGTGACCTGCAAAAGAGAGGTACAACGATTTCTCAAGAGACACTGAGAGTAGCTTTTGCTCCAGTACCTTCATTATCATAGATGACCGTTATGAATTTGACTGAATTTATCTAATAATAAAGTTGTATTATATAGTCTGTAGGGCATGAATGGTTCATTGTGCTAAAATTTGCATTAGGCAAAAGAAATTGCCATGCCTTTCTTTGTCTTCAGATCAGGAGGAGTTCGAAGCAGCTCAAATAAGTGGTAAGACACTTTGCCAAGGGCAACAATTCCTGTCTATGACCAGTCTGAAACTGTCACTATATTTACATTAGTATTTACAATAAATGAACAATAATTTCCTTATTTGCTTCCATCTACAGAAGATGCACAAAGTGAGGATGTCCGGTACTTGGGTAAGGGAATACTAGACTTCTAAATAGTAAATAATGGGTCATTTGGCCCTTTGACCGTGAAATTCCGTCATTTGTCCCATTGATAGTGAAATAATAAGATTTGATCACTTGTTTTTCATGTGGCTACTGCAGAGGCAGTTCAAGATGAAAATACTGGTAAGCACTAGCCTGCTTTAGGTACTACTTATTCAAACATATTTTTTAGCAAATTTAGACTTGACTATTCATTATTATTCAATGTGTTTAGACTTGACTATTCATTATTATTCATTGTGTTTAGACTTGACTATTCATTATTATTCAATGTGTTTAGACTTGACTATTCATTATTATTCAATGTGTTTAGACTTGACTATTCATTATTATTCAATGTGTTTAGACTTGACTATTCATTATTATTCAATGTGTTTAGACTTGACTATTCATTATTATTCAATGTGTTTAGACTTGACTATTCATTATTATTCATTGTGTTTACAGAAGAGGACACTGCCAGTCAGGAGGAGGGCATGGGTAAGAGCGCCAAACTCACAAGAAAAAAATACTAATGGGCATATGATTTTTGCTTCGTTTGTTCAGATTACGTAACTTCACATATTTTCCAGCAGACAGAGAGACAGACCGAAACCTTGAGGCCGACCAAGATGGTAAGGAATGGTAGAATACATGTTGTTCAAAGACACATCAGTAGATGGCAATAATGTGTTAAAAGACCAACATACAGTAAGTTCGTCTGAGCCAGAAACCACTGGATGGTAATTCAAAAGTTATGATAACTAAAAAATGTATATTGTTTAGATTTTAGCAAATATGTGCACATATATCAGCATAACCATCCCCTTTTCCAACAGAATCTGAGTCTGATGAGGATGTAGATGGCAAGTATTTACCACTCAATCTTTTTCAAAAAGCCTGGTGAAAATATACAGGAATTTTCTTAAAGGGGACTTTGACCTATTTCATATATGCTGCCTTCTATTAACTTTATCTGTCACTGTAGGGGATCCCCCGAATACATTTTATTTTGTTATGGGGACAATTAATTGTTTATTAGCCTACAACATGTTATGAAAATGTGTCCAGGCATGTGATAAAAATTTTCAAACCAATTATAAATTATACAATTATCTTTACTCATTTTTGTCGGCGCTGGCCTCATTTTTACATTTTCTGTTGTCCAAACCATCTATGTTTGAATTACTGCACTAACTTTAAGTTGCTTTGGTGCGTCTGCTAAATGTCTAAATGTAAAACATTTAATGCAAATATGGATTTGTTCAAACACTATCCAGAATGAGGTTATGATGCTGTACAAATCATTTTTGAATGTTTTGGAGACACATTTTCATATTGCATGTTACAACCTATTTTTTCTGTAACAAAACAAAATGTCAAGAAACATGATTTGGGGGCATTGGGGATCGAGGGTCAACTATGTGAAGAGTGAAAATAAAGCTTAATATAAAAATCTATGAACTTTCCCTTTAATGCCCTCATAACCTTGGGTTAACTTTTTCCTCACAGGACTGAGGCACAAACGAGGTAAGTATGGAAAATTCTGAGACTTTTATTCTCTCAGGTTATTCAGAAAATATCATTCTACCCTATTTAATAACACAACATATTCATGTTGAAAATATATTACATTTTAGTCATATAGCAGACATTCTTATCTTACCTCTTATCTTAATTCAGTCTGGTATTACATTTTGACATATTTTCAATATTTCATGATACATTTTACTATACCTTGTGCCTTCCTAGAACACCTTGAAGCCAATGTGGACGAAGCAGATGAAATTAGCAGTTTAGGTACAATTTGACTGATATCTAATTGTTAGTACTTCATAGTTTGAACAACTGAGAAAGGCCTTGTAGGTATATATACATACACTATGTTATATAATATCCCCCTTTTTCCTCTTCACAGATGAGCTCGTTGAATACATAGCCAGAGAACAAGGTGAATATTTTTTAATTCGACCCCTATAGTATCCATTTAAGTTGATGAACATTTAACATTAGGTATCACATGGTTTTGATACTTTACATCTTTGTACTACAAATGAATTATATTAGTTAATTGATTATTGAAGAATATAACCTCATTATCTTAGTCTGACAGTCGTATCCTGTCAGAACATAGGTGACCTTGTTTAACTTCAAAGCTTTAAAAACATTATACATGTTAACAAACACTGTGTGTCTGAAAACATGGTTACAGACGTGAAATTAGCTACATTTCTCTTGGCCTAGCCCAGAGTGTTGTACCAAAAACAGAGGTGGGTTGACCGCTTTGTTTTAATGGACCATAGCATTTAAATAGCTTGGTGAGACAACCACACATACTATCTTAGGAAGTGCAATCATCAGCAAAGTTTATAATTAGTAATATACAGTATTTACTGTGATGGAAGGAGACGGAACGGACACAGGGTTAGGGTTTAGGAGCAAGGTTGCAAATGAGGGAAAAGTACAAAACTTAAATTGAAACCGCTGGGGTGTTGAGGTGACTTGACTCTGGGCCAGTTGGGCCGATGAGGAGTTGGGCAAATGCTGATACCAGATAGGGCTGTATTTATAATAGTGCAGAACTACTTTGAAAAACAATGAAAATAGGTTTAATGAATTACGCCGGTTCTTGTACAACAACAAATGTTATACGCCTCTTGTCAATTTCAGATCAGGAGTTCTTTGTAAATTTCAGAAAAATTCATCACAGAGCTAGCCCATTGAGCAAGATTGTTAAAAGATGAGATGAAAAGACCTCTTTCAAATGATTTTGCTCAGTGGAAGAGTTCATCTGTGGCCTCGTGACCACTCATTTGAGATTTGTCCCAGACCACAAGTAACCAGATGTCTTTGTCCCAGACCACAAGTAACCAGATGTCTAGCCTCTTTTAGGAGGCGTGATGAGATTTGGAGTTATGGCCATGCGAGACTACCAGATGTTAAAATAGTTAAACTAGTCAGACTAGAAGTCCTAACTTTTATAGCACCACTTCCAGGATGCTGGCAGCAGTGACAACATGACTGATTGATTGTTTGTTTGAATATTGCCCTCCTTGCTATTAATGTATCTAGGACAGACATCCAGGGCACTCCAAGTCTGTCCCCAGGTGCTAATCTGTGTTTGATTTATTTTGTATCATCTGCCTTTGCCTTGGGTTATTTCAGGACCCGAGATAGGCTGTTCCTTTTCTAGCCTGTATGAGTCAAGTGAGACACATTTTGGCCAACCCATAGGACAACAGTCAAGGTCCTTATCCGTGTTCAACCTTTTACTCATCTCCGATAGGCTCTGGATTTTGAACACGGAAAGTAAATCAATATAATATACTGTAATCATTAACTAGAATGAAACGAGCCCTTACTTTTTCGTCATCTGTTTTCACAGCCTGAGTTTTGTGCTATAACTAGTCAGGAGACGATGGAGGATGTTATAATAAATCATTCATAGATGTGGCTTTGAGAATCTCGGGGGGATTAGCATATTCATCTGTGTACGTTCAGGATATGTGTGTGTGTGTGTGTGATGGTCACAAAAATCAAAGGAAACAACTGTCACTTTCTCTGCGTCACAGATAAGGTTGTAGAGTGAGCTTGCAGGGGGGAGGCATCATGTGAGGAGGCGGAGCTTGCAGACCTACCGGCACCTTCCATTACACAACTAGAAGGACTCTGTGCAGCGGAACAGCTTCCTGTAAATAAACAGTAACATCTTAACACTCCATTAACCGCTGTGTGACTCCATTCCTATGAAATATGTCCAAAGTTTATTTGAACTGTCATGCTGAAAGAAAAAGTACTCCTCTGAAACACCTTTACCTTGAATGAATGCACCTGCGTATATTTCATCCAGTACAGGACCTAAGAAAAAACACCACCAAGGGCATCTCCCCAGTCCCAGATCTATTATTTAGTGGTGTTTGTTGTCAATATGAATACTGTGGAATCAGTACCATCCACAACGTGTCCACTCATCTCAGACCATACTGCCTGCATGCTAGTAGCCATCCATGACTTTAAATGTTTTTTTTCTAAGATGTAGTGGTTATGTAGAAAAAAATAAATTGAGAAACATCATGGGACAGAGCTAGTTTTGTAAGTATTGCAAAAGTGCATCACTGGTAATGGTGGGTTGCAAAACAGACACATTTGATAGACATGAGATTGATTCTCTTCCGAATAAGGCCATGATGGCCAACCAAATACTTCATGAGTGACTTTGACGTTAAAAATAAAAATGTATATCCAAAAAAAAGACTGTTTTGCTTGAGGTGAGAACGCTACCATAGATTATCATTTTTTGTGGTAACTAAGTGAAATACAAGGTTCTTTCTAAGTCCTTTTTTGTGTTGTACACTATGGATAAATACACATTTGATAGATCAAGGGGTTAAAATGGCTATTTCCGATCAAATATTACATAAATGTACCATAAGACCTTTCCGTCAATGTTTCCATGAATTTTAAAGAATTTCAGTTCCGACCACATCTTCTCAATAAATTAAGCCAAAGGTTTTTTATAACGTTGTTTAACAAACTTGACACTATCCTCAAAATCGGGGGCTGTTTGAACAAGGATGCTTTGGTCTCACACCTAAATACAAAATAAATACCAAATACAGACAATAGCTTTCAATTTGTTTATTTAGTCCTTTCCCCAGTCCAGTCTGCATAACAAACCAGTCTTTTCTTTGGTACCTAAAAAATAAAACATTTTAAGGCAACTACAGCATCTACAGGACTAAATGCATTTTCTAGTGCAGAAGCCAATTCCTCCAACTCCTGGTGGTATCACAGCAGTGATGTATGCACCCCTCATACCAATTCCTCCATCTCCTGGTGGTATCACAGCAGTGATGTTTGCACCCCTCCTACCAACAAAATCTGAGCAAGGTTCCAAGCCCACACTAGCAGGTCAAACACAACCAGTAACCTGCCAACTCTCAAATCTCATCAACCAGATAAACAGTTGAGGGAAAGACAGGAACAACCTGATCTGTATGCACATGTACATTCTACAGACAGAGTACAGGGAAGTTACATGTTACAATTCTGCAGTTAAATTGCAAAACAGAGACTACAGGATGCTTGAGTGTTAGAAGCTAACGTTAATCAGTCTAGTTCGATGCAATCAAGTTTAACAGGACATTTAAGGTATTTTTATTTAACAGTTCCTCCCAGCATTGACCCACATTTGACCAGTACATGTGTTCAGGTTTCCCTCATGTTTTAAGGTAGGTCTGTTATCATTCACAATGCCAAAGCAGACCCAGAACAGACAGATTTTACCAACTTCCTCCTTCCACTTCAAAACAACTGGGAGTTTGACTTTTTTTTTTTTTATTTCATTTCAAATGGCCACAGATGAAAAAAAATCATTAAGAAAAATAAGACATGAGCAATGTAATTCATCCCAAAATCAAGAGTGGTGGGAGCTCTGTAAAGTGAGAGGTCAGGTCTCCTAGTAACACAATGTCTATGCTCAAAACAAAAGCATATGGTGAGTGGAGACAAAAGGCTCTAATCCACAGCCTGGTGTGTTGCAGACACAATGAGGCCGGCAGGGATGGATTTGACTGTCAAACAAGGGCTCTCTGCATCATGTTGAGCATGTTTCAGTTAAACCAGATAAATTACTTAGTACACTACTAAAACATTATTTTAACTGAATAATGTCAATGAGTTAATGGCTAAAATAACCAGATGTACACAAGAGGGACCACCCTAACAAGTTGAGAAAGCAGAGAATCAGCTCAAAGGTCTTTGCGTCAATTTCTGTATTACTTTACAGACCAAGGTTTCTGTTGATTGGCTGTGACAGTCAAATTAAGTTAATCGGTAATTGGTGTGGGGCAAACTGAAGCTCCCATGAATATCAGGGTGGGGAAAAAAAGCTGACCCAATCCAAGTACACGCTTCATAAGATTAGAGACAACACACTCAAAGACTCTCTTGACAATTTAAAAAAGGTAGGGAAAAACACCCATAACCTTGCCTTAAACCCAAAAAAAGGAAAAAAAATGTATTCCAGGTTACGTTGAGCACGTGTAAGACAGAAGACACTGATCTGTCAAAGGCTAATACTGCTTTGTAATAGTTTTTGTCATCAAATTTGTAAAACAGGATAACAGAGAAACGTTTGTATGTACATAATTACACAATAAAAAAAAAATTGTAGTGGAGTATCAGAAAAAAAAATTGGTTGATATAATTAGCTATTTACAAGATCATGAGCACTGAAAAGAAAAAAAAGAAAAGAAAAACAGCAGTCAGAAAAAAAAATATATATATATATAAACCAAAACTTACCACTGTAAGTGATCTGTCATATACAGAAACAACCTTTACTTAAGGTTGGAAATGATGCAACCAAGAAGTGCAGGCCCATATAACTGACTTAAAAAAAATTCTTAAAAAAAGAAAAAACAACATTTCTTAATGCATTTTTTTTTTCCTTTTTCAGGTGTTAGGTAGGGGTTAGCAAGATATATCCACCTTCCAACCTGGTGTCCCCTTCCCTTCTGATCCACTCAGATGAGTGGGCGCTTGTTCTCTCCTCCCCAGTTCTGGGGTACACGGAGCCGGGGGCTCACAGGATGACGTAGGTGAAGAGGGCCATGATGGCCGCGCTGATCAGGCCAGAGATAGGCACAGTCACAAACCAAGCCAAGAAGATGTTCCGGAACAGACGCCAGTCCACAGCTTTCCTGGAGCGCAGCCAGCCCACTGCCACTACAGAGCCAACCTGGCAATACACACACCACCCTTGGTTAACCACCTGGAATCCATGAGCAATGAATAGGACATAACGGACACACTCCCTGACACTAAAAGGGAAACTAGAAGCAGTTTGGACCGCCAAGAAAGGGCCCGTTTACAGCTCCCCGCTCTCCACAGAACAGCCCTCCTCCCTCCATGTCTCCCTGTCAGACCACAGAGACGCCTTCTGCAGCACTTACCTTGCAGTGGGTGGTGGAGACAGGCAGGCCGATGTTGGAGGCAACCACCACGGTCAGGGCTGAGGCCAGTTCAATGCTGAAACCACTGCAGGGGAAGAAAACCAGACTTGAGTAACCGGTTGGTTGTTTATTTGTGTTTCCTGGATGGTGCTGGGGGCGTCTGAGAGACGTCATGTCTGTGGGGAGGGAGATGTCTGGTACAGACCTGGAGGGCGTGATGGGGGTGAGGTCCTTGCCCATTGTCTGGATGACTCTGCGTCCCCAGACCCAGAGCCCGACGCAGATGCCCACGCCTCCGTACAGCAGCAGCCAAATAGGAGTGGGTTCAGTGGAGTTCACCGAACCACTGTTGTAAACCAGCCACAGAGCTACCAAGGGACCAATGGCATTGCTGCAACAGAGACACGGGTCACTAAAACAAAGCCGGCGCATCAAGTTCTTTCACACAAACATACGGCGGCGGACATTCCCCGACCGGTCAACATCATCCCCCTACCTGACGTCGTTGCCTCCATGGGCGAAGGACCCGAAGCAGGCGGTGAGGATCTGAAGGAACCTGAAGAGTTCCGAGACCTCGGGCCGGTCGGAGTCGTGCTTGTCCTCCTCCAGGGAGCTGTGGCTGCTGCCGCCGTCCTCCTCCCCCAACTCCAGCGTCACCTCAGCCTCCCCCAGGCCCTCGGGGGCCCCGTGCTCGGCCACGGCGTTGCAGTAGCTCGTGTAGCTGTCCATGCGCACGCGCTTCTTCTTCTCCTCCGAGCCCTTGTCCTCGCTGGCGTGGAACTCGCCCTCCTTGGGCCGGAAGTCCCCGTGCATGCCGATGATGGCCATGGTGTAGGAGGTGTAGCTGTTGTTGCGGCGGATGGGCCGGTCGGTCGCCTCGCCCATGCAGTCGCCCACCTTGGCCAGGTGAAGCTTGTGCAGCAGGTCTTTGTAGAGCCCGGAGTCCTTGTGCACGGTGTGGTACTGACTGTATCCGTTGCTCGGGACGTGGGCGGGGCCGTTGCTGAATTGCACTTTCGGGCCTGTTGGGAGCAGTGACACGTGGCCGTTTTAGTCACTTACTAATAGAGATGAACCAGCGAGTCGCTGTCCTCGACAGAATGCGCAGGTAGTTCTCAGACATAAGCTCTCCGTGAACCACACTCACCATCGGCGTTGCTGCTCTCACAGTCCTTGCCTTCCTTGTCGCCATCGTCAGAATCTCCAATGTCAAAGGTAACCCTGCGCTCTTCCTGGGCAGGCTGGGGCTGAGTGGTGTTGTCAGCTGGGGAGGCAGGAGAGGGGGGCGCAGAGGGTTCTTCAGGTACAGGCTTCAGGATGGTGCAGGGCGTGGGCACATCCCTCTTCTCCATTAAGGGGCTCTCAGAGGGGCTGGACGACTGGATTTTTCCTGCAGGGGAAGGAGGAGTTAGAAACTGCCTGGACCAAGTCCAAAATTGAATACAAAATGAGAACATATGAGCTTTCGATGCCTAAGGATTACACAGGAATGGCAGAGCAAAAGCGGTGATCACATTCTAATTTGACAGTCAAAGCAGATGTACCACAGCTATTTCCATGTAGGCCTATGAACTGTAGAGCTCTGAAAGTGGATGTATACTAAATTACATGAATGTTTGAGAACAAAATCAGATACTCGATGCAAACAATGGCCTACGTATGATAGTTGGATGAACTGTTTGGTTGGCTACCTAGCCAGTACACTGCATCATCAGTTCGTTCAGTAATTGCATAATCAAAACCGGTTGGGACAGGAGTGAAGGCAGAGCCAATTGCTGTTTATTTTAGACAGGAGTAATGTCAGTTGAGTCACTGGCAAACAAATTAACTTTTCAATCCTGGAGTAAAGAGCATCATATGATGTCACTTTTTTTGGCAAGGCTTTCATTGAGGGTTCTCCGCTGGAGACAGGTATTGAACCATATGTAGTATGGAGCCAGGAGCGTTACCACTCTACCACAGCTCCACACACGATGCGACTCGTACAATTACAAACAGGTCACTTGCCCCCATACAATTATCTCACTGCATTTTAAAGGCACTGTGCCAGGTCTGACTTGTATAAATATTAACACATCTACAGCTCTGAATCCATTTGCAGGACAAAACAGTCAGCATGAACAGTCAAGTCGACACACCTGCAGTATTAGTCTAACGTAAGGCAGTAATCACATGGTAGAAACCTCCAATCACACTTACTTCCCAAGACCATGGAATAGGTACCTCAAAAACCCCCGCAATAAAAATTAAGTTGAGCCTTACTTTCAATCTTCTTCTTGAGGCGTGGGCAGATGACGAACCAGACCAACAGGGCAGTCAGCACGCCACAGCCCAGAGAGATGATCAGTGTGCCCCACCATGGTATCTTGTCAAATCCAAGCACTGCGTGGCCAGGGAGTTACACGGATACAAAGAGAGAAGAAAGACAGTTTGAAAAACAAGGCAAATTGGAAAGACGTAGAAGACTGGGTATTCAGACTATTGTCTGTCTGGACCGAAGGCCTCACATACGGTTGGTAGAATAACTAGCCCTTATGGACATCAGAAAATATGGATACATTTTACAATATCAAACAAAATAGTAAATCATATATTCTTACACATGATAAAATAAAAGAACAATGAGGAAAGCATTTAAGAAGTGTAAAATTCTAGAATGATAATTTGGCATCCACATTATTCATTGCACAAGGTCATAAGTCCAGTAAAATGTTTAGTATTACCTCAAACGCACCTTTATTACTAGCTACAAGGACGAGCC